>JAHXMU010000568.1:1469077-1496766 GCA_019455685.1 Philornis downsi
TACCACAAGAGGTGTAAAAACATGATCCACTTTCATTCATGAATACTCTCCTAGCGAACTCTTAACGTGTACCAAATTTCACTAACTTTAGTGCAGTTGTATAGAAGATAGAAACCTAAGAATAAACTGATAAAAGTTACATAGCTGGAATGATCCGATCTAAGTCAAATATAGTATCGTTTTGTTCGATAACTTGTTGACAAATTCTTGTCTCTTCTTGCAGAAAAACCGGTGTGTGTTCCCGGGCATTGCCTCAATTGCCTCAACACAATTCCTCTTCTATTGGCCAAAACTGTCCACTTCAATTGATTCCTTCAGACGGTCCAATTGTTGAACACCTCATAGTAGATGATTTCCTAGCAATCTTCCCAAACAAAGAGTAAAACCTTCCCGACCATCAGTCCGTCAGCTTGGCCACCCGCGATTCTCAGACGGAAATTCGATCCATGAGGTTAACTCGTGCGCGCGTATATATAGAGCTTGTTGTGTTCAGCCTTGATTAAATGGTTCCAAACGATTTTTTGTACAATGCCTATTTACCGGACAATCGAAATAGTGTCTCGCATCACGGCTGCACTGGACGATTTTCATTATTCTATCAACATTTTCGAAAGTTGTTCTTCCAGAGCGTGATGCATACAAATTATTACAAAGTTATTAATGAAAACTTAATTGTACATAATCGGTTGTTGCAGTATCAAATTAAATATTTCCAGCCCTGTTGTTTGAGTTTTCGCCTTTATCGAAAAAAAACTGTAAAATGTGGCGTATTTTCTTTACGTTGGTGTCCATTTTGACATGCGCCCAAACAATACTGAGTCAAGCAATCACAAACCTGTCCGAGAAGTTTTTTGACCACCAAAACTTATTTTCCCAACGAAATCTATCGTTGCAATTTACTGAAGCCATCTATTGGAAAAACAATAGATTTCTTTTTATGTACGTGAATCGATTAAAACCCATATATTTGTTTTTTTTTTTTTTTTAATTACAATAAAGCCTAGACAGATTGAAGAATTAAAATATTTTATAGCCATAGAAAGACCCACAAGTTTTTAGTTTGAGAAATTTCTTGCTGAGTCAGCAATCCCAAATCTGTCCGAGAAGTTTCTTGACCACCAAAACTTATCTTCCTAACGCCATCTATCGTACATATACAACGCAAGATACAGCTTACGAAAAGCCACCTATTGGAAAAAATATGTACATGAATCGATTGAATCCCATACATTTGTGTGTTGAAATTATAATAAAGCCTAGGCTGGTTGAAGTATTACAATATTTAATAGTCATAGAAAGATCCACAACCAAGTTTTTAGTTTGAGAACTGTCCTTATTATGGTCTTTACATGTATACGGTCAATAATCGAAATTGAGTATTGCATCATCTTTTAATTATATTCTAATGCCTTCAGGGCGCACTGCTATTCACGTCGAATCTTCTCTATTGCATTAAAGCGGTGTCAGTGAAGCGTTATTTTGAGTTTAGGATGTAGTCAGAAATCACGCTGCTCAAAATCGGGTGAATACGACAAATGTAGAGCGTCATTGTTTCGATTTTTACCAGCACGGTGTGAGATATCGCAATATCATGGTTTTAGCCATGCCATAATCATTTAGTTTTCTTTTAGTGACGGCTATCTCGACGATTAATCGACAAGTTTAGCCAGAAACTTCTTGAAGTGAGGTTCGAAATTGTCATTAAAGCAGTGATACATTTTATTAGACCTAAAAACAGTGCAAACACTTGCAGAGTGCCAGAATGGGCGTGGCAAATCTGTAGGTTCCCGTCAACAAATGCTCTGAATTAAGAACATAGCATTGCATTTAGTATTATTGAATGAACCAAAAATGACGGGGTTATCTGACCACATTTTTTTTATATTTCACTAAGCATTACAATTAAATGTTGTTGGTAAAATTTGAAGTCTCTGCAGTCTAGGGTGAAAATTAAATTTTCGTAAGATCGGAAAATTTTTATGGGAAATACCCGAATGGGTATTTGCAAACTCAAAATTACGTTTTTCAAACGCAAGATGTGTGACAAATTTAGTTGAATTCAAAGTAACTGCTTGGAAAATATGAAGCTAAGAACACATTGGTTAAATCGGTCATTTGTATGGGAGGTACTAGAAGTGATAACTACGCCCTTGGTCGATTTTTGTAAAAAAATTTCCGGTGCTATAAAACAATACAATAAAAATTATAGGTTATTGCAGTCTACGAAGTAAGAGTTGTAGTAAAATACACAATTTCGGAAAGTCGGTTAATTCGTTTGAGAGGATCAACAAGAGGAGTGACAATATGATCTATTTTCATTCAAGAACACTATCCCAGCGAAATTTCACTAATATTAATGTAACTTTGTAGAAGATAGAAACCTAAGATTATATTGATCAAATCGGGCATTTGCATGAGAGTTGCCGGAAGAGGCAATGGGCATAAATTCAAGCCGCTGTGGTCTACATTTGTAGACGTAGTCAATTTGTATGGGAGGCATGACGAGGGGTGTGGCAATTCCCTCCATTTCCGTTCTCTGAGCATAAGATTATGCATATCCTCAACCTGCACCAAATTATGTGCATCTCAATAGAAAATATCAACCTAAGAATATATAGGTTAAATCAAATATTAGTATGGGAGATACCAGAAAGGACATGTTAATCAGTTTTTCAGCTTTCAATCAGAATTGTGGATCAAAATTCAGGTCGCTGTAATTTACGATTTAGGAGTTACAGTTACAGGGAAAAGTTTCATTTCGGATAATTGATTAATTTATATTAGAGAGTACGAAAAGGACTGAGTCGATATAGTCCAATTGCAATCCCTGCCTAGGATCAGGAAAAAAAAACAGATTGTGCCAAGTTTTAGGAAGTTTCTTAAAGATTTGCGACAGTTATCGAATCCAGCCACAGGCAGGCAGATGTCACTCAATTGACTTATAAAAATTATGAAATTTATTTGGTCGAAAGATATTTGGTAATTTAAACGCCCCTTGTGGGCGTTATATTTTTATCGTATAAAATGATAAAGGTTTATATCTGGAGGAAGGTATAAAACTCAAAAGATTTTTAGATTATTGGATGAAATCAATCGATCTAAAATTCCTGAAAACATGTTTTTCGCGGCTCTTAAAAGAAATGCGCTTTAAATTAAATGATCAATTTTCTATGAAAATTTGCACTAAATTACAAACTACCAATATAAATTTTATTTTAAGAAGAAATTTAAGCGCTCTTGCTCATAAGGGATTTGTAACACGTATATTACAGTGTCAGACAAATCTCTAATAGACGCTAAGGGGCAAACGAATTTGTATATTACAAACACCCATCTAGGTAAACATATCCAGCCTAAAACAATATTTAATCTGATCACAGACGTAATGGCAAATATGTCCTTTGTACTATTTTCCATTGAGTTCGATGCATACTTTCATAAAGACTAGTATTATTAATTAATATTATAAAATGAAATTCAAACAAACTATAGCAATATGCAAGTATATATAAGCAACAACAACAAAAAAAAAATAATATGAAAACAAATAATTATTATTAGATAATTATTATTTAAGTTTATTTCATTATTTCACCATCTTATGGCGATGTTATGTTTCATTCGAAAACAGATAAGAACTAAAACTTTAATTTATTGTACATCGAAGTTAACGAATTTAATGTGTAATTCAAGTAGTTATTTTTATTATATGGTTTCACCGAATAACAAACAACAAAATATTGCCAAAATCGAACTAAATATAGTAACTTTATTTTACCGATTAATTAATATAGAGCAAAAGAACATTAAATTACCAATTAAAATAATATCGAAAAAATATTACCGATACCACAAACGGAACTTAAATACTGATTAATTAAACAACAATCAAATCAAATGTCAAACGAAACAAACAAATATATGAAACCATGAGCAGAAGAAGAACAACATTTTAATAACAATTTATTATGTACAATTATTAAGTAATTATTAACATCATTATTATGTATTGGTCGTCATCCGTAAAAATAATTCATTTATGTAGCACAAAATATTAAATTATATTGTATGTGTACAAAAACAAAAAACAACAACAACAAAATTAACAAATAATAACAAGAACAACAAAACAATTAACAATAAAAAGACAGAAGTAAAAATTATCAGACAATTTGCGGTTTGTATTTTCCATTGGAAATCTAACTGAGAAAGCCCAGTAAGTATACAGAAAAAGTAAGCTAGCTGTGTTCATTTAAGTAAAAAATTTAAATTTTATCGAAAAACTTTATGGTGCAAAATTCAATGAGTTAATGCATAAATTTGTGAATAGCTTACATAAGCTATTTTTATACTTTGACTCGAAGAAACGAAACTAGCCGAACTGACATGACGTATAGATGGTGGCAGTAGTTTAAAAAACACATATTTTTTGGTGAAAAGTGGCAACCTTATAAGACATATATTTTAAGTTTCAAGGCGCCACGACATTTAGTATTTATATTTTAGTCTTCAAAAGTAAATGATCTCAGTGAATTTGTAAATATGGAAAAAACTGGTCACCTTAATGTAATTCAATATTCCCATTTGAAAGATCTCAGTCCAACCAATAGTAAAGTCGAGCTAGATTCTGCTCTGAGAGAGTCTGCTTCCTTATTTACGATTGTAAAATATTGGATAGCAGAGTTTACACGGGGCCGTATGAGCTGAGAAGATGAGCACTGTAGTGGCCAACCAATTGAGGTGTCCACCCTAGACACTGCTCTGAGAGAGTCTGCTTCCTTATTTACGATTGTAAAATATTGGGTAGCAGAGTTTACACGGGGCAGTACGAGCTGCCAAGATGAACCTGTAGTGGTCAACCAATTGAGGTGTCCACCCTAGACACGGTTAAGAAAATCCATAAAATTGTATTGGATGATGGTTGGATAAAAGTGCGTGAGCTAGTTGAAATGATAGGCATTTGAAAAAATGCTATACATCGTACATTGATCGAAGATTTGAAGATGAAAACGCTGTGTGTACGATGGGTGCCGCGCTTACTTTCAATAGAGCAAAAACAGCGTCGTGAACATGTTTCAATAGAGTGTTTGTTTGTTTGCGATGTTTCAACGCAATAAAGTCAAATTTTTGCGTCGTTTTACGGCTATGGAGGAGACATTAGTCCATTTTCCACCATTTCACACCTGAGATAAAGGAACAGTCAAAGCGGTTTACTTGCAGCGTTTAGGTAATGAAATTATAGAAAAAAGGTCGCATTTGACGAAAAAGAAAGTGTTTTTTTCATCAAGACAATGCTCCAGTTCACTCATCTACTATTGCGATGAACAAAATTAATGAATTAAAGTTGGAATTGCTTCAGCATGCACCTTATTCGCTAGATTTAAATTATTTTCTACTTGCAAACTTGAAAAAATGGCTTGATGGTAAAAGATTTGCCAACAATGAAGGGTGGAGTCTGCGGTTGATGGCGATTTTAAGGAGTTTGGCAGTTTTTACTATAAACCGGGTGCAGAAGCTATTGAATATGGCTGGAAGAAGTGTATCGATCTAAAAGAAGATTATGTTGAAAAAATAAAGAAAAATGTTCCCAACTTTTTTGTGTCTTCTTTGTTATGTCGAATAGTTTTGGGGACCGCCCACCTATCAATTGATACGTCCAAAATGTAACATCCAGAAGGAAACGTTTAAAGTACCATGTATCTTTTGACCAAGTGGGTTTCAGGACATTTTAAGTCGATCGTGCGATATCCGTTTGTCTATATGGCTGGCTGGTATATACGATAACTCTCGTAAGTCTTTACAAAACGTCTTAAAGCTTAATACAGCCTAATATACAGTTTTTATTGTGACTTCCGATTCGTAGACTACAGTAATCTACAACGTGTGGTAAAAATATATCCATTATTTTTGCATGACATTGAAGATTCTAATTGGTGTAGTTAGAATGATGCGATTTACGTTAAATGTGTACAGTTTTGTTCAATGACTTGTTGCCCTTTTAAAGATAATTCTGCTATGAATCTCTCATAGAAAACCTCGTGCCTATTGGCAAAATTCCAATTTTGCGCAGGGTTTTCTTGAGACGAATTTTTCACCAGCAAAATCATTAGATTATAACTCGATAGACAGGGTCAAGTTGTAATCACTTGGTGCCAGATTCGGAATAAATGCATAACAATCTCCCAACCAAACTTTTCGAACTTCTGTCTGGTAACTATCGTTGTGTGTGGCGGCCTGGTGTTGTACAATTCCTCTCCTATTGACCAATGTTGTTCGAATTGTGTGATTGTAAGAGAGCAGCAGCTCATAGCAGATTATTCATTGCACACTAAACACACATCAAAACCATTCTCACCCTCAATTCTAGCTTTGCCACTGTTTCCTCCGGTTCACCGCAATTCAACCACCACCATTTTCGTTTCGACCCTGATGTTGTCGAAAGTGAGTCACTTTTTATTACCAGTCACAATCCGCTTCAAAAATGTGTCGATTTTGTTGTGAATCAGTGATGATCGAAGGTGAAAATTCGGTCCATAAAATTTCTTCGTGTGAAATCATGTGGCACACATGGATCCAGCACCTCATTCCTTTGCATTCAGCCCTATTCAAGTGTTTGCAAGTGATTTTTTGTGTAATCGAGACAGTGCTTACATGATGGCCGGACTTGACATTACTATGTTGACGTTTTGGATTCGATTCACAAAACTGTCTGAGTAGTTTTTTTAGTATGGAGTCGCCATAACACCATTTAATGGGAGAGATATCGATTACGAGACATCTATGTCAGCTGTTAATTACCTGCCATCTGAAGTATTATTTATTTAGTGACAGGTTTGCCATTTACGAATATGGATCGTTTAACAATCGAGGAACGCGTAAAGATAGTTAAAACTTACAACAAAAGTGATGATTCAAACGTGGGCTTTCAATCGGACAAAATTTTCTTCAGCGATGAAGTTCATTTCCCACTCAGTGGTAAAATTGTCGCATATGGGGTTCGGAAAACATAGAAATGATTGTGAAAAAGCCATTGCATCCGGAAAAAGTGATTGCTTGGTGCACATTATGATCTGTAGTTGTCATTGAACTGTATTTTTTTTCGAAAACTACCTCAAAAGTATCTGCAGCAGTGGATCCAATCCAAAGGTGGTCATTTAAATGACATTGTTTTTCGTACATAATGGCAATGTCCAAGCATTATAATGAAATAAATGTTTAATCAAAATCATAGCTTTATGTTCTAAATAAAATAGCTTTGAAACCGAAAAATGGATAACCCTTTACTATACCTTAAATATGCTGAAACGCTATAATTTATATTGTATGCCCCTCATTGGGTAGATGCGCGATAAAAAGAGATTTTTCAAAATTCATTCTTTTTGGGAATAAAATAATGTTCTAAATAAAACAACTTTGAAACCGAAAAATGGATAACCCTTTACTATACCTTAAATATGTTGAAACGCTATAATTTATTTTGTATACCCCCATTGAGTAGATGTGCGATAGGAAGAGATCTTTAAAAATTCATTCTTTTTTGGGATAAAATAAAGGACATGTCTGGTACCAGCGTAATGCTCAAATGACTGTAGCTCGAGCCACGAATAGGCAAGTTCCCTTCTCGAATAGGCAAGCGGCACTAAGGTATTTTTTGAAACTCGTACCTTTAGGGGTAAACCAGGGTAAAAAGGCATATTGCCAAGCCCAGACGGGTAGAACTATAATCATGAAAATTATTGGCCATATTTCTCAGGCTCACAACAGGAAGGTAGTTATTCGAAATTCATGTCCAAACCGGGTAAGATCATCCAGCTAAAGCCACAATCATAAAATCTGCTATCCATTTTAGACTCCCAGACAAGGCAATAATCATTACGATAACTATTTTTCAAAGTTAGTACCTTTGGGGTAAAAACATGATAAAAAGGGCCAAATCTGATACAAACGAATAATCCAAACGGCTAAAGCCAAAATAAAAAAAAATGGTGTCCAGATAATTCTTACAGACTATAGACGAACGACAACGAGAAAGCTGCCAATTTAGCCAATTTAGTATAAGTAAAAACAAGAGTAAAGAGGAGTTAAAATGGTACCAGAATAAATGATTAAATTTAGAAATTTGGTGCATTGATTTCGCCTAAAGATTATGCTTGAAGTAAAAGCAAAAGCTTGCGACACTTTCAAGGTGTAAAATAGGGATGAGAGTATTCGGAAATGGTACCGTCATGCAGAACAAACGACAGGAACTACATATATTCATATAATCGAGGTTGTCCATTTCCAGATTTTTTTATACAGCAAACTGGTAAAACTATTATGAAGCAAAACTGGTAGAAAAGGGGGAAAAATGTTACCATCAACTATTACTCAAAACTGAAGCTACATTAAAGTCATCAACATTATGGTGCAAATTCTCCTCACAGAATATATCTGCGAAAAGAAAAGAGCTAACGACATTTTTACTTTTACATATAAATACGGGGAAAAAAAGGGTAAAAAATGATACAACAGGTCATAACAAATGAATGAAATTTATACCATAAAATTGCGCATACCCCGTTTTTATAGCGTAGTAGTGCCCAAAACGAGAAATCTAAATACGTACTTTCAATACATAGAACAAGAAAAAAGGGGGAAAAAATTGGTACCATCGCCAAGACCGAAATAGTGAAGCTAGAATCATGAAATTTAATGCGTGAATTCATCTAACAGAGTAGATAAGAAATAAGAAGACATTCTTAAAAACATCGTGTCCTTAATTCGGGGAAAATGGGGATAAAAATGGTACAGATGCTAAATGAATTGCAGAATAATCCAAATTCTAAGCTCGTTTTTATTTAGAATTTACATTCACTCTTACAAAGTAGCGAACATTTCCTAGTCAACTATAAAATTGAAATAAAAAATACAAACAATTTTGTATATCAGCAGTTTCGGAATCGTTCCTTTATATTTTACGTCTATTTTTGTGATTCACCTACTTTGTTCTTATGAATGGGGGACATGGTGGGCTGTTATAAAAAGATATTTAATTTCCTGTAACTTTTTCTGACCTCTGGAGAGTTTGCTCAATAACTTCCGCTAAGAGAAGAATAATATCTCCCATGTCTTCCATTAGGCAGTACAAGTACTCTGTAGGTATTACGTACAACTTACAAAAATGACATTTATCAAAAATCTGCATACTGTTCCTGCACTAGAAACCGGCTTGCATGTATGTTTTCATTACTTTTATGCTTATTTTTTACATTTTATTTTATGCTTTATGCGCATATTTCAATTTTAGTACAGATGAAAAGTTCTTGTACATAACATAACATTTCAGTTTCAAAAGTTGTCGACAGTTTCAAAAAGTCGTATAGATTACCGAAAAAGCTTCAGGAAGCAAAATTTGTGGCACAGGACTCAGTTGTCGATAAGGGTGGCACAATTGTCGATAACGACACCATAATTGTCGATAACGTTGTTAGCGCAAGCGAAGTGTAAAATATCCTACTTAGCTGTTATATTCACTTTTAGATATGAATGCACTCAAGTATGAAATCCTTATATAAAATTTCTATATTTGGACACTGTTACCACTTGCAGGATAAAGTTTGCATTATGTGTGTTTCGAGTGAAAATGTTAGTTTAATTCTTGTGTGTAACAGTATCAACGGCAGCTAACTTTTCAAAATTGCAGGAGTTGTAATTAGAGAGTTCAATCGGTCAAACTTTGCTATAGGGTGATTTTTTAAGATTTAAGTTTTCCAGATTGGCAGCACTGGTTGGTAATGGCGTCCAAACGTCTTCTGTCAAAGTGAAAAGTGTACAGTATACTCTGCCATTTCATCGTGGAAAGACTAACAAACGAGCAATGATTGCAAATCGTAGAAATTTATTATCAAAATTCGTGCTCTACGACAAATGTGCATCGTTTGATACGACCATTTTATGGTCGTCATAATCGACCTGCTGAATCAACAATTCGTGCTGTTATCTCCAAATTTCGCACCAAATTTACTTCGTTGGACATTAGATCATTTACTCGCATGCGTAAAGTGTGTACTGAAGAAAATATTGTATCATATCATCAATCTTCTATAGATCTATTAGGACCATATATACAACCCTCACCGCTATTAGATATTTTTCTTTACGGCATCAGATCTGGGCACGGAAATTATGGACAAATTTCTTCTATAAATGACAGCGCAAGAAAAATCGATATTTTTATAAACAATTTTTAAAAATTATGAGAATAAGCTTCCAGTATGCCAATTCGTAGAGCATACCTCAAATTAATAACAACTATTTCTTGATGAAACTCTTTTCGTTATTTTATACTCCATGCCATAGTATTGGCTCATAGCTTGGCACAACATTCAAAAACTGGCCAAGAAAACAAAAAAGATAGGAGTCCTTTTTGCAGTTTCTGTTAGTATTCATAGAACTCACAGCGATAAGTTCTTTGTGTACGAGTTTTGCTTCTTTATTATTCTTAATACAGTCATTCTATTCAGGACCAGAGAACCTTCTTAAATATGAGTTTACTAGAATCATATTTGAACCGTCAGTAAAAGATTTATTCCATTTTTGCCTTCAACAAAAGAAAATTATGTGGAATCTCCAGAATTGCAAAAGAAATCAGTTACCTACACAATATTTGCCATTCGAAGCTTATTTCTAGAGGTTTCAGCTTACGCCAAAATCCTTTCGAGAATGTCATTTTGAATCGTTTTCTGCGTTGGCACAGGAAACTTTACTTTACTGACAAGATTATTATTATAGACGATTCAAACTATCAGAACTGGAGAAGCATCGTAAATGGGGGCGCCATCTATCAACTATTTAAAAACACTTATTTTGATAAAACCAAACACAAGTTTGATATAACTAGATTTGAAGAGGACTATGAAAAGTCATTCTAAATTTTTTTACCCATCAACAACTACGGCAGATATGAAAGTGCTAATGGGTTATTATAGCTTAAGCCGTCGAAATGAAGGTGCACCGCATTTAATACTGCAAAAATCATAATTTTAGGTTGGCATCTTAAATTTCGTTAAACTAAATTCGGTCTAATTTGGTACATGTCAGGCTTTTGTTAAAATCGGGTCTGAGAATGCAAATAGATCGCTTTGTCACTGCTCCTTTGGTATGTTTTTCTGTAATTTCTTGTTAGTGGACTGCAGTAACCAAATATGTAATCATTGTATTTATTTGTAATCCACGGTACAACTTAAGAAAAAATCGCCCCCTCTCGCATACAAATGGTCGATTAAAACCATGGCTTCAAAAATTTCAGTTTGTCAAAAGAATATATGAAAAACAATTTGGACAACGCCATTACGCCCCTTTAATACGTAACACCAATAGGGAATCGTCCAGAGCACCAAGCCGCTTTTGAGTAAATGCGGTTAATAACTTGTCAACCAGTTGGAGCCATGTCCGTCTTTCTGGCTGGCTGACCATTGGATGCAAAAACAACCGTAAATTTTCATGAAACCTCTTAAAATTTGACACAGCCTAATATTTATTTTGAAACCCCGTCCTACCGATACCTCCCTTACAAATTTACCTATTTCCCGTACCTAAGCTTCTGTCCATTGTATTGCTTTATAAAGCTTAATAAACCTTAAGAAAAATCAAAGAAAAATCACATACATCCTGATATCTCCTATACAAATGGGATTTAACTTGAACTTCTTCACTTCATATCTTCCAAGCGGCTACCTAATCACTGTAGTGTTTATCAGGTCGAAATTTTGATCATTAGGGAAGTGGTAGAATAGCTGAGATATAACGTCCTCATCTCCGTGGGGATTAACATATTCTCTGACAGTCAAGCTGCCATTAAATCCCTGGATTCTGCCTTCCTGAAGTCAACATCAGCCCTTAATTGCCGCAAATCTTATGTGGATGCCGGGCCACAGGGACATACCGGGGAACTGTAGAGCAGACGAACTAGCGAGACTAGGGACCATCTTACAGACTCCAGCCGAGTTGGAGTTCGTGGGCATGCCTATGGCCACTTGCAAGCTGCTACTGCGAGATAGAGCATTTTTAGTTGCAAATGGCAGGTGGGAGTCCGTCCAAGGCTGTAATCAATTCAGACAGATGTGGCTTCGCCTAGATCTGAAACGTTCACACTATCGCTATCAAGACCCAACGTCTCATTGCTTGTATCTGTCATGACGGGACACTGTCTGATTGGAAGACATACAGTGAGATTGAGGGTTGCGAGTAGTGACTTCTGCAGGAGCTGTGGCGATGAAGATGAGGAGATGTCAGTAGAACATCTTCTGTGCAATTGCTCCGCCTTGGGGATCCCAGTCGGGGATCAACACTGGGCTCTTATTTCTTTAGGGACCTAGAAGATCTGGATGATATAGATATTGTCCGGCTTAAGAGTTTCCTGAGGGGCTCAGGATAGTTCAACGGGGGAAACTAGGGACATCTATATCTCTGGTATCCGAGGTATCACAATGGACTATATAGGTACAGTCTAAGTGAGTCTGTCTATTCCTGACATATCTTCCAAGCGGCTGCATTGAATTGTGCCAAATTTGAAGAGCATTGTGCGTTAAATAAATTTAGTTCCAAGAATGAAAATGAATAGCATTGCCACACCCATTCAGGCATCTCCTACACAAATTGCCCGATTAATCGAAATTTAATCTTCTTCCTAACTCTAAATCGTAGACTGCAGTAGCTTAAATTCTTTTATTAAAATCAAATGTTTAGAAAAATATGGAAAAAGACAGAATATGCTACCCTTTATTGCAGCTCCCACACAAATTATCTAGTTTACCCCCATATACTTAAATTCATAAGTTTTTTTTTCAAATATTGGGTATCTAGCAATCATGATTTGAATTGGTATATCCCCCATACAAATTATAGCATTAATTTATGGTTTAATTATAGTTGGCAAAAAAGATGAATTGACTACTGCTACTATTGGTCAAAGGGTGGCGTTGACTGCAGCGAAAGCATAACTTTCTTTACTGTTACTATCAGAAACCAACCACTATTTTAACATAGCTATTGGAATGTATCTTAACTGTTATACAAAGATGATTTTCAGCGTTGCCAAAATAATTCTTAAACAAGAACGAATCCGTTATTTTGAAAACATTAATTTAAAGGAAACATTAACATGTCATGCAAGTAGTAGGGATATTTGACCTGCAATAAACAAATTTAAATATTTAAATGTCTTAAGACAAATACAAAATTGACACTTAAAGCTTTGATAAAAGAAACATTTTATAGATGACATTCGAACAAAGATTAATTCGAAAAGATTAAATTTTAAAAAGAGAGGAAAAATACGTTATTGCCTGAATTACGGCCTCAGTAAAAATGTCCTGAGTGTTTTATTATGTAATGTCTCTCGTATTCCAATATCGTAAACAATATTCAAAATAAATATACCAAATTTGCTCAGTACTAGTAATTTATGCTTGAAACAAGTAAGTGCAACTCAAATTGACTAAATTTTAATTGACTTGAATACACGTGAAAATAGTACGCACTTAAATTAATTACGTAGGCAAATTTCTTCGAATCATTTTTTTACTTATTTTGAGAAAGGAGGTACTTGGCGCCGCATGAAAATAAATTTTACTCAATTTGATTTCGTTTCAACTCAAAAATATTTCACCTTTTTTAAGTGTATAACAAAACTACTTTCTTTATTTATAGATCGGCCTCAGATCCGAGGATAATGGTGATTCCGCAAAAGCGTAATTAATTTCTTTTTCAGATCTTTGAGCCAGGAGCTGTAAACCAATTTTCATCACAAAGAGTGTTTCAAAAAAAAGTTTATACATCTTTATTCTTATATCTTATTTCGTGAAAGTAAGGAATCCGAGGAGAATGGAGGATCCTGTTGGCAGGTTTCTAGTGAAGCTGCTGCGCTAGAAAATTCAATTGGTGAGAGAATTAAAGCTCCAGGATGGCAGTCAGAGGCTTTTCTTCGTAAACTAGCTAATAGAGCACTTTCAACATTTACCAAGATCGTATTTATAATTTTAATGAACACGTAAATACGAGGGCGGTTCCAAAACTAGACGACCTGGCGTTATTTTAAGTTTCAAGGCGCCACGACGTTTAGTATTTTTATTTGAGTCTTCAAAAGTAAATGATCTCAGTGAACTTGTAAACATGGAAAAATTTGGTCACCATTGTGCAATTCAATATTTCTATCTGCGAGGTCTCAGCTCAACTAATATAAAAGCCGAGCTAGCTACTCTGGGGGAGTCTGTTCCTTTGTTTACGACTGTAAAATATTGGGCAGCCGAGTTTAAGCGAGGCCGTACGAGCTGCCAAGACGAACACCGTAGTGGTCGACCAAACGCTGTTAAAAAAAATCCTCAAAATAGTATTGTATGATCGTCGGCTGGAGGTGTGTGAGCTATTTGAAATGATAGACAATTGAAAAAGTGCTATACATCGCCCATTGACTGAAAATTTTAAGATAAAAAGGCTGATGAAAAGATGAATACCACGCTTGCTTTCTATAGAGCAAAAACAGCGCTATGAAAATGTTTCAGTAAAGTGTTTGGCGATGTTACACCGCCATAAACCCGCATTTTAGCGTCGATTTACATCATGGGCGAGACATGGATTTACCACTTTACTCTTGAGGCACAGGAACAGTCAAATCATTGGACTAGAATGGGAGAATCGCGTTCAAAACAGGCGAAGACGGTTCCATCTGCAGGCATGGCGCCAGTTTTTTTGGATGCGCACAGGATTATTTTTATTGATTATCTTCAGAAAAGAAGAGCCATCAATGGCGAATATTATGCTAATTTATTTAGGTGATGAAATTATGGAAAAACACAGTATTTGGTGAAAAAGGAAGTGTTGACTTATCAAGACAATGCTCCAGTTCAAACATCTGCTGTTGCGAGGGCAAAAATTAATGAATTAAAGTTCGAATTGCTTCATTACACACCTTATTTGCCAAATTTAGTTCCCTCAGACTATTTTCTACTTCCAAACTTGAAAAAATGGCAAACAATGACAAAGGTGGAGACTGCGGTTGATAGCTATTTTAAGGAGTTTGATAGTTCTTACTATAAGCGGGACATAGAAGCTGTTGAATATCGCTGGAAAACGTATATTGACCTAAATGCGAATTATTTTGAAAAATAAAGATAATTTCTTCTAACTTTTTTATATCTTCTTCGTTAGTTCGGCTGGTTTTGGGACCGTCATCGTAAGCAGATGTGGCGACACTGGAGCGCAACGAATCGCAAATGCATGGCATCAAAAACCTCTTCGATCATCTAAAATATTGGCTCTGATATCCTGAATTCAACTTTTTGTTGCCTAAACTGCAAAATTTTAATGCCTATAATTACCATTTATTACTTGACGTCATTTCGATTAAATTTAATTTCAGCATTCCCAACAAAATAAAATTTTTGCAGGATTAAATTACGAAATAGAGGATCTTCAAATAATAAACCTTAAATTTTTTCAGGGATTGTCGACTTTATGACGTATACCGTAGACCAATTTCGGTAAAGGCACACGACTGGGAATTTAAAGGAATAAATCTGATTTTAAACGGCGGGAACGTCATACACTTGCAAAATTCAGAGATCGCACTTTATAACTCGGGATGGAGATTACTAAATCTAACTATACGAAAAATAATGGATTTCTTTTCACTATATCTTACATATTATTGCTAAAATTGTTATCTCGATGGCTTCTGTAATTGTATAATACTGATAATACGATAACAATATTTGTATAAAAGGATATAAGTTCTTATAATAATGAAATAACGCATAGTTCTATCAACTCAGTTTACCCACATTTCTGTTCTCTTTTTGTAGTTTCCGTAAAAACTTTAGAAAATGCTAGTGTACTCGTATCGTTGCAATAGCTAATAAATCAATGGCGTTGTGCTATCTTTGCTGTAACATTACAGCGCATTTTCGGACGCACATGGTAAGAATTGTATTATTGACAGAATACGTTTTCAGCTTCCGGTCTCATAAAGAACCATGTTCACATGATGCGTGCAAGACTCCATTGAAATCACGACATTCATTGCTTGCTGTTTACCACTTTTGCAGGACATAGTTTTCTTTCCTTAAACTCATATTTATCTCCAGTGGACTTCCTTTTTTGCCAATTTTGGTAGTTTCTGCGCTCGAAAAAATGTCAGTGCAGGATAACATAGAATGAGAAAGTACAAAGAGAAATAGAAAACAACCGGTGTTGGCCGAAATCCATTTAATGACATTTTTATGCCCTCACCGCTGTTTATATATACGAGGTGTGTCCAAAAAAAAAAAGGTGAATTTTCAAATTTCGCGGAGTACGTACATTCGACTTTCGATTGCTATTTTTTTTTTATGTTGATACACTTGTCTTGAAGATATGTTGACGGTTTTATCCCTAAAGCATGTTTAGTTTATTTGTGAGAGGCATAAACAAGACAAGTGTTTTGCGTGTTCTGTGATTTTCTGCCATCGACAAAATGGATCAAAGAAGTGGCAGCAAATTTTGTGCAAAAATGGAAGTGCGCAAAAACACTTGAAATGTTGACAGTGGCATACGGTGAGTGTACTCTGAATCACAAAAATGTTTGCAAGTGGTACAAGCTTTTCACAATTTGAGGATGTCAGCATACCGGTTGGCTCATGCCATGCAATATTTTTGGAAATTTTGGGCATGAAACGTGTAGCAGCGAAGCTCGTTCCAAAATTGCTGACTTTTGACCAAAAACAACGTCGTATGAGCGTCGCTCAGGAATTGTTGAATGACTTCAACGATGATCCAGATTTGCTTAAAAGGGTCATAACTGGTGACGAATCATGGGTGTACTCGTATGGTTATGACATCGTAACCAAAGCCCAGTCGTCCCAACGGAAGAGTCCAGGAGAGCCAAGACCAAAAAAGCACACTAAGCTCGATCAAATGTCAAGGTTTTGATCACTGTTTTCTTCGATTACCATGACGTAGTGCATCAGGGATTCTTATCACAAGATCGTACGGTAAATAAGGAGTATTACCTTGAAGTTATGAGCCGTTTGCTGGAAGCAATACGAAAAAAAGCCCGAAATTGTGGAAAAAATGCATGGCTTTTGCATCATGACAATACACCTGCTCACTCATCTTTGCTTGTGGGAGATTGTTTGGCCAAAAACCACACCGTTATCATGCCCTAGCCACCGTATTCACTAGATTTGGCATCCTGCGACCTTTTCCTGTTCCCAAGAAAAGACAGCGTTTTGTGACGAATGAGAAGATAAAAACCGAATCACTGAGAGAGCTCAAGGACATGCCAAAAAGCGCATATCAGAACTGCTTCGAGGATTGGAAAAAACGCTGACACAAGTGTATTATATGTATCTGAGGGGAACTACTTTGAAAGAGATAAAATAGAAATTGATGAATAAATATTTTTCAAGAAAAATTAAAATTCATCTTTTTTTTGAACACATCTCGTAGACCCATATACCTATAGTTATGCTTTTACCCGAAGGAATAACCTATATATCAATTAATGCTTCTAAGAAGGAATCGTTTTACATGTCAAGTATCTTTTGAATAAATGTGTTTTGCGGCTTTTAAATTCGATTCAACGTTATCTGTCTGTCATGAACCTTTATGTGCGTTTCTAAAACATCATAGCTGCGTAACGTAAATGAGGAAATTGACCGATTTTTTAAAATTCATATTTCCCTCGGTAACAACTATTGGATTTTTTACCATTATTTGTGTCCACCACAATTCATGCGCAAATCTTCTTGTATATAAATTTTTAAGTTCATACCTTCCATTTGGTTGCACTACATTCAGCCGGTCTGAGAAGGTAGTATTTTAGAACGAAAATAGACTACATTGTCAAGCGTCTTCTGGTACCCCCTAAACAAATTGACCGATTAATCTAATCTAATTTTTTTCCCTGCAGCTCCCAATAGATAGAATGCACCAGCCAGAATTTTAGTACGTTATTTTGATCTGAAATTTTTGATAAAATGTAAGAAAGGCAACAGGCTAAACCACGCCATTCCTGGTATTTACCATACAAATGACCAATTTGCTCACTTATGATAGATTCATATCTTTGGTATAAGTATATAATACCAAATTCAGACAAACTTGATGCACATTAAGAGTCTGTGGCTAAAAATGAAAATAGGTCGCATTGTAATGTGTCTTCTAGCATTTCCCTTATCAATTTTCGGAAATTCTATTTTCCCAGTAACTCCTAGCTCGTAGACTGTAGCAAGCTGAACTCTTGTTCGCGGTATTAGGTGGCAAAAATTGCACAAAAAAAAAATCGGCTAACCACACCTCTTTTCGAAACCTCCCATAAAATTGACCAACACATCTAATATTTGTTTAGCTTCATATCTTTTAAACAGTTGCACTAAGTTCAGGCAAATTGAGTACAATGCAATCGTTTGACAAACTTAGTTCTGAAAATGGAAATACGAGTAAACTGCAGTACCATGCCCATTCTGATATTTCTCATACAAATTGACCGTTTTGGTGAAATTTAATTTTCCCCCCGTAAAACCTAAATTGGCAGCCTGCCATGACAAAAATTTCTTTCAGTAGCATTTAATTGTAATTCTTAGTAAAATGTGAAAAAAAAAATCGACCAGAAAGTTCTGTCATTTCTTCTACCTCCTACACGAATTGCCCAATTCAACTGCAGTACTATGCAATAACTTACAGTAATTGTTGATATGCTGAGTAACTAAAATGACTGTACTGGTTTTATGTAAAAAAGTGCTGATAAGAGTGGAAATTCGAAAATCATCCGCGCAGTTTTGTACTCCGCAAAATGACGGTGGGTGAAAGTTTATGTAGGGTAGTTCACCTGACTGAAATAACTTTACTTCATAGTTACTGTTTTTATATTTCCAATAACAAAATACCCTAAAAATAAAAAAAAAAAAACTTTACTTTAAAAATAAGCTTTAGCCAATTTTTTTCATTATTAAAAATCGAAAATAATAAATTTTAGAGGTTTTTTTTCCATAACGGAAAACTGAAAACCAATTTTTGCATAATTTGGTTTTTTGAACAAACTGAAAAATTCGAATAATTTGGACAATTTAGACAGAAATTTTCAAACCTATGCCAAAAACTCTTTTATAATTCCCTATGTAATGAAAACAAACATACATACATACATATTTAAGTTCCAATTTTATGAAAGTTCTTAACTCTTAACGAAAACTTGAGTTTGTAGAGATGTTAATCCGCCGGCTTGAAGACATTTACGCGATTAGAGTTAATTTAAATACGAGTTTCTACAATTTTTCTCATAATTATTTCTACTTTCAGTATTATCCAAATCAACTATAAGCCCATTACTAAGGAATTCATTGGCAACTACATAGGAGATTGATGGGAAACGCCAAATTGGGAACGGCTTGTATGTTATCATAAAATGTGCAGAAAAAATTCTAGTTTTTTTCCAATCGACCTTCATTTTTCGCATTGACTTTACATCCTCCTTCCATAACATTATAATACAACTTTCATACAACAACAATACAATGTACATATATTTGTTACTACCTGAAGAAGAGAAACAAAACAAATGCAAAACAAAAAGTAACGACAACTCTTTATATTCCGCATATGTGCTTCTTAACTCTATTTGACTAAACTCTTGTTGACTAAAAATCGTTGCAAGAAGACTGACGAATCATTCTCTTGACCGACATTTGACAAATGTTACACACACATCGGGATTACCCGACCTTCCTTTACTTTATGATTTATTAACAGGCACCGACGCTCTCTTTTTGTTTCATTTAAAACACTTTAAATGGAAATTTAATTCAATTTTTTGGAACTGTCTCCAATCTTACTCTCTTTGCCGTATGATCCGATTAGACTGAAAGGAAATATGAGGATGCAGTGCATAGATAGCAATAAAATCGATGAGTAAAGAGTTATTACAAAATAATTTCAAATGGAATTGCAATTTATACCTCGCTCTCTTCAAAAGGTGTATGTATATGCATGCATGCAATTATACATATATGTACATATAGAACAATAGACTCTCCTTAGTACAATCCTCCACGATAAACGGTGAAACTAACCATAGAGAAGAATACTAACTATCCATGAATGAAACTGGCACACACACACAAATGGTGAAGAGAGATCAACGAATTGTATGACTAAGGGCAATGGTAGAAGCAGATTAAAAACAAAATTAAAGTACAAGAAAGAAATGAACTCACGAAGAGTGACAAAGATCATAGCCGAAATTTTCTCATGTTTTATGGTTATTTTTGGCAAAAAGAAAAAAAAAAACAAAAAACATTGAAACACATCAGCGATGGGAAATCAAATTTTAGAACAATTTTGGTACAATGAAGGTAAGCGTAGCAGAAAATTGGGGCGACTGTAAAAACTGTAGTTTTGTGACGTAAAATTTTGCGCTTTGAAATATTTTTTTGCACTTTCAAATTTTTGGACGCAGAATAGTTATTTGCGACTAAGTAAGAATTAAATACACATTTTTTAATACCATTCAAATGTCATTGGTTCAGAACGCAAACATATTTGAGCAATTCAGTTATAGAGACCTTTAACCTGAAAACAACATTTCGAATTTATGACTAAGGGCGAGATGGTAGTCCAGAAAAATCAATTTTTGGGAAGCTACAGCCATATTTTCCGAGTGTAATTAACTAATTTATTTAGGGTTGAGTCTGGTTTGGCGATTTGACAGTATTATTAGTTTCATAGCTCTTGTTATCGAGATATAGATGATTAATTTTGAAAACGGTGATAATAAATTTTAGAAAAAAAATTAAGAAATTATTAGCTTTATAACTAATTGTGAGTAAACTATTAATCAACCAAACTTCCTATACAAAATTGCAATTGTCTTAGCTTAAAGTACGCTAATAAATATAGATGTTTTTCAATCAGCTTCGTAGGTGGAATAATTGCAAGAAGCTCAGAAGAGTTATATAATTATGAAAGATTATTTTTACCGCAAATAGCGTTTATGGGGACGTTTTTTAACTAAAAAAATCACTGGTAGTGAAAAGTACGCATACATGAAATATATTAAAATGATTGTCTCCCATTGGAATTTATCGTATATGTGTTTTGTGTTTTCGGCTATTATATGTATATGCATAAATCAATTTTAATATTTACTTTTGTTTTCATTATAAAACTTTATTATAATAACTATTTTTGAGTTTCATAATAAAAATTAAAAAGTAGTGATTAAAAATTAATTTATACTTTTTAAGTTCAAAATTAAAATTCTTGATCGACTTTTGCTATAAAAATCAAGATTGATTTCTAGGTTTAATACCAAACATTTTTTTTTATGTTCTTATATTATTAAGTCAAAAATAAATTCTAAATCAATGATGAGCACTTTTCATTAAAAAAAATGCAGATTTCGAAACAGCGCAAAATCAGAAAGCGCCAGATTTTAATTATAAGGACTATAATATGCTGTGACATCACCTTCTTTACTAAAATACTCTTTAGAGTTTGAAAAGCCTTTGAAAGTACAAGGAATCACGAAGTGGAATTATAATATTATAAGCTTTTTTTTTTAAATATATTTACTGTACTATTTTAGAATAGCAACCAATCAGTCAATAGTAATTTAATAGCATAACTATTATCAGTTTTGTTATATTATATAATCATAAAGCAAACAACTTTTAAAATCAGAAATAGGCGAGTATGTTCGAAAACATTTCCGAGTCTATACAATTTTGTAACCAAACTTTGAACGAAAGAAAACTTTGAAACGATTTTCGAAATTTCCTAATTTTTTCAGCATCGGCTACAATTTCATAAGTATTGCGAGAAATTTTCACAAACTTAACAAAATATGAGTTTTAGGATAATCAAAAATTGTCTCTGATTGTTTTGAATCTGTCAGAATACTAAGTCCAACTATTTGTTATAGGGCAGAATGTTTACGTACTTTGTCGGTATGTTTGACTGTGTCAGGACGTTGGTGCCGGAATTGTGCAGAGTGGGTTGGGTTCTGAAATTCGTTTGAAATATACGAGTATATGCTACATTTTTGGAAGCTATGGATTGAGATCTATCCAAAGGTGTACATTGGATTGACGCAGGCGTTGGAATTTTCATACAGGAAAATAAAGTCGACTAATATCAAGTTTTGAAATTCTTCTGAAATTTCAGCGGTCAAAGGTTTAATTGATTTTGAAGTCATTAATATTTAATGGTTCTTACCTTTTTCCGAGGTTGATTCAAGGTAGATACTTATAGTGTGAAGTATTTTCTCTAAATATTAGTGGTGTTTTGATTAATACAAATTATACAAGTTTGTGAAAGATGTTCCTTTTTGTATTTTGTTCCCAATTTAATATATTCAAAAAGCTCTGTCGCTCTAATGAGTATTTATTTCTAATCATTTTTACAAGTCCTGTATTTTTGTTTACTGTACAAAATTCAATTTTTAATATATTTCTACAATTTCTCGTAAAACCGGTTAATCGAAGTGAAAAGTTCGGACAAACCGAATTTCAAATGTCCCAGCTCAGGCTTTTCGAGCCAATCCAATAAATTCACAAGTCACTTTAAAACTTCCCTATCTAATGAAAAATATGCATTGTAACTTAAATTTTCAGAAAAATTCTTACCGTTTAACGGAGATTTGTGTTTGCAGGAAGGTTACGATTATTCAACATAAAGTTTGAAGTTATTTTACGGCTACTCTGGAAACCCTGTACACTTTAACTGAGCATAATCCCAAAACAAAGAGTTTTTCTTTCCAATTACTAGTAAAGTAATGAGAAATGGAAAATCGCGAGACCAATTTATCGTACAAACAAATTCTTGAAAAGTTCGGGACTTTACACCCGGACTCTAATTTGACGCAACTGTTGCAATTTCTGCATAACTCGTAAACCGGTTAACCGAAGTGTAAAAGTTCGAGCAAACCGCAGGTTTATGATTTCGAATGTCCTAGTTCCAACGTTTCGGGCCAATACAATAAATGGAGAAGTCACTTTAAAACTTCTCTATCTAATGAAAAATATGCATTGTAACTTAAATTTTCAAAAAAAATTCTTACCTTTTAACGGAGATTTGTGTTTGCAGGAAGGTAACGATTATCCAACATGAAGTTTAGAGTTATTTTATGACTGGAAACCCTGTACACTTTAACTATTAGCATAATTCTAAAACAAAGAGTTTTTCTTTCCGATTACTAGTAAACTAATGAGAAATGAAAAATCGCGACACCAATTTATCGTAGAAACAAAATTCTTGAAAAGTTCATGACTTTACACCCGCACTCTAATTTGATGCAACTGTTGCAATTTCTACATAACTACACCACGATGAATATGTCTGTCTTACTCACACTTCGCCTATTGTCATAAATTAATTGATTTTACATGTCATTGCAAGAACACACGCGTACCGACTGACACAATGTTTACTCGACCGACGACAAGCTATGTACGTTATATGCAGATATTGTAATTACCCGACACCTTTACTTATTAACTTCAATTTTAACCAGCGATAAATTACGTACGCCACTTTAATACGATCCTTTCTTTAATTTGGAAAATTTTAAACAGGAAAATTATTTAACTGTTGGAGCTGACTTTGCCACTGACTCTGTCAAATGTGTAATTAGACTGATGAAAAGGCTATAGAAGACGGTGGACAGATAACAATGATACCATAGAGTAGAGAGAGATACCGTTACCCCTCCAACAGATTTATTTTATGTTAACCGAGTTCTCTTCAGTAATTTCACCTCATTAAATGAATATCAACAACAAACATGCGAACAGAAGAAGAGAAATCGCATAATTGTATGACCATGGAAAGAAGGAACTAACTAATTTGCAAAGATAATTGGAATGGAACATGAACAATGGATCTTAGGTGACTTGAAGAGATAGTGGAAGAGATCTTATGAGAAACCCTCTCAATTATCTTTCATTCATGTGTATATACGTACACACATCGTTTTTTGTATGTTTATGTTCAGTTTCGATTCTATTTGGTCCATTTTTCAGATAACTACTCTTTAGTGTTTTTTTTTTCGGTGACTTCTCTTCATCTCTGCATGTTTTTGTTTGTAATATGTATTTACATTAACCCACGAAGAAGGGTATTAGTGAAAAGACCTCATTCTTCTATTAGTGCATATGTGACCTCTTCTGAAGGTCAGCTACAAATTTTAATTGACTTTTAATATTTACAAATAACCTTTTCCCCTCTATTGTTTGGCTACTATCGTTACCTATCCCTTGTAAGAAAAACTTAAAAAATTTTTCCGTCTGAGGTAAAAAAACAAAACATAATTTGCTGATGCTCGTTAGTTATAACCTGTTAATCCCTATGTGACTGATAAGCCGATTCCAATTTTAGTCAAAAAACAACGACGAAAAACTCTTTTTATTCGAAAATCGATTTTTTGCTCCGAAAAAACGAATTATTTGGGATTAACTATTGACGTTTAACTTCATATTAAAATCAATGATTCAGTTTGATTAGTCAATACATCCGGTTACAGAGATAATTTGGTTATTAATGTTATAATAATAAAAATAAAATAATATTAATTAAGATAATTTTGATATTTCTATCTATAGGAAAAAGCTACAGCCCATGTTCCTGCTTACAGGCAGGTAATAGTGTACTTACATAGGGTTATCCATTTTTCGGTTTCAAAAGTAAAGTTAACTAAAACACACATTAAGCTATGATTTAGATAAAACTTTTAATTTATTATTATGCTTCGACCTTGTCATTATGTACGAAATACAATGTCATTTAAATGACTGCCTCGGGATTGGTTGCAGCAGTGGATCCTTTTGATCCTATTTTCGTGCACCAAACAGTTACTTTTTCCGGATACAATGGCTTTTCCATAATCTGTTCTGCATTCTCTGAGACCCACATGCAACAATTTTGATTTTTAACCTAACCACCGCGTGAGAAAGGAACTTCATCGCTGAAGAAAATTTTGTTCGATTCAAATCCTATGTCTGAATCACCACTTTTGTAGTAAATTTTAACTATTTTTACGTGTTCTTCGGTTATCAAACGACCCATATTCGGTAATGCCAAACGTCTCACTAAATAAATAACACTTCAAATGACAGGTATTTAACAACTGAAAGTCTCGCCGACAGTTTTGAAATCACTAAATGGATAACCCTGTATAATTCGGCGAAATTGGGAAGATTATTTTTATAATAAGAGCTTAAACTCTGATATGCGTGCAGTAGCTAACTCGTATACAGTCATTCTATCATTCTACTATAATTATTTGAGCGGCGGTCACCTGTATCTGTATCTGACGAGTAATTGACAAGTCTAGTTAATGCTTCTCAAACTGTGACGTTTGGAATGTCAACTGAAGATTTCGTTGAGTGGGTCTAAATACAGAATGCCTATGTGCTCACTGAATGTGAGAAACCCCGAAGGCCAAAGACTTTTTTTTTTATGGGGTTATGTCGGTCTATCATCTTCAAAACCAATTCGTTATATAAAATACAATTATTTCTATACAACAAAAAATAAGTAAATAAAATACGTTGATTAAAAAAACAAAATATTTGAATTTCTCATTGTAACACAATTGGTGGCCAACATGTACTAAAGACTTAAAAAAAGCAGTTTTTCCAGAAATGTTTTGTGCAAAACATCATAAACTGAATAAATCTGTGGCTGTTCGAATTTCAGTGTAAAATAAACTTTTTCCGAAATTTGATGACGTTATTGTTGTTCTATGGAGAATTTTCAAATGACTGTTTTTAAAATACTTTCAAACATTTCAGTATAGAATAATGCTCAATAAGAATAATCGCCTTTAAGTTGATAATCGATATTCAACTTTGGCTCCCATTCAATAGATAGGTGGACAATCGAGAACACCAGGGCGATACCTCAACTAGCTGACCTAACAAAGAAAACACAAAAAAATTAGGAAAAATGTTCTTCATTTTTCAACATAATTTCTTTTTGGCTTAATACATTTTTCCCAGCAATATGTAGGTACAATAGCTTCTATAGCCTGTTTACAGTAAGAACTGTCAAACTCCTAAAAATAACCACCAACCGCAGACTCCACTTCTTCATTGTTGGCAAATCTTTTACCAACGAGCGATTTTTTCTAGTTTGGGAATAGAAAATAGTCTGAGGAAACTAAATCTGGCGAAAAAGGTGAGTGATGAAGCAATTCTTTAATTCATTAATTTTAGGCATCGCAATGGGGGGATGTGTGAACTGGGGCGTTGTCTTGTCTTTCTCAATAAATAAGCATAATAAATTCAATAAATTAGCATAATATTCACTGCTGATGGTTTTTCTTTTCTGAAGATAATCAATAAAACTAATCCCATGCGTATCCCAAAAAAAAAAAAACAGACGCCATGACCTTACCTGCAGAGGGAACCATCTTCGCCTTCTTTGGACAAGATTCTCCCATACCAGTCCATTGCTTTGACTGTCGCTTTGCCTCAGGTGTAAAGTTGTGGACCCATGTCTCATACTTGGTTATAAATCGACGCAAAAATTCGCCTTTATTGCGGTGAAATATCTGCAAAAACTCTACTGAAACATCTTCACGACACTGCTTTTGCTCTATTGAAAGCAAGCGCGGCACCCATCTTGTGTACAGCATTCTCATCTACAAATCTTCGGCCAATATATGATGTATAGTACTTTTTGAAATGCTTATCATTTCAGCTATCTAACGCACCTTCAGCCGACAATCATCTAATACCATTTTGTGGATTTTCTTAATCGTGTGTTGGAAGCTCGTACGACCTCGTTGGGACTCTGCTACCCAATATTTTACAATCGTAAATGAAGGAGCAGACTCCACCAGAGTAGAATCTAACTCGGCTTTAATATTGGTTGGACTGGGACCTTTCAAATGGAAATGTTGAATCACATAACGGTGACCAATTTTTTCCATGTTTAGAAGTTCACTGACATCGTTTACTTTTGATGACTTAAATAAAAATACAAAACAATGTGACACCTTGAAGCTTAAAACATATGATTTATAAGGTTGCCACTTTTCATCCGAATAATTTTGTTCAAACAACTGGTACCATCTATACTCGTATATCAGGTCGGCTAGCTTTGGAACCGCGTTCGTATGATTCTCAAGTTAATTTTTAGACAGCAGTTAGCTAAATTTTTTCCATTGGTTTGATTTATAACGTCTAGTAGAAGTTGAAAAAGTCGTCCGTGTTAATCACGCCCACGCTCTTTTGTTTCACAAAATTTGATACCGATTAAGTGATTGCTAAGATATGATCTGACAATAAAAACGGAACCCATTTTCACAACGCCACTCATATAAATTGACATTTTTTACGAGTTATCAATCTTTTTTCTGTAACTTCAGTAACTAGAAAGCTTCCGTAGACTAGGTTTTTGGGCGTTATGTTGGTTTGCAAAACTGGAAATCTAAACTGTAGCCAAAATCGACTATGTAGCCATACAGATGACAGTTTCAATCGACATACTCTTAGCTTCATATCTTCTAAGCAGCTGTGTTGCATTCGGTCAAATTGACCACACTGTGCGGGAGTGATGAACCAAATTCTAATTCTGTGCAGAAGTAACTTAAGTTACTTGTCAGCTATATTGCGTTATAATGTTTGATATCTATATAAAAATGGTGTGAAAAATGTATAGTAATTCATCAATTG
>JAHXMU010000568.1:1516766-1570798 GCA_019455685.1 Philornis downsi
AAACGTATTTGATTTGATTTAGGAAGCTGTTTAATGCACAAATATTTCGTTTATTGAAGAAAACATATCGACTAAAATTGATCAAAAATTGTATTTCGTTTTGCAACAACTTACAAATGGTTACAATGACATTTTGCAATTTCCAAGAATATTTGTAAAAAATGTTTGCATATAAACGTCAAGGATGCAGCGGTGACATGAAGTAGAAAAAGGCATCAAAGTATATCAGCGTGTCACTGGTGCTGGCGGCAATATCACTGCTTATCATGCTGTTGGTCATGTCCTATTCCAGCGGGTATTATAAAATACGTCCTCGTTGTACGGCTTCGCCATAGGATATCTAAATTTAAAATTTGTATTCGTCATAAATCGATAAAGAATCGATAAAGAAAGAAAGACCAGTAAAGGAAGTAAAATTGTAATTTACTAAACACACTTTTTAGTACTTAAGTATTTTCACGAGGTTAAAATTTACGCGAGACATTGTCAGCTTCAAACATTGTTATCTGAACAACTTTTGTTTTAACTCTATATGAGGTGTGTTCAACAAATAAGGTGAATTTTCATTTTTCTCAAAAAATATTTATTTATTCATCAATTTCTATTTCAATACACTTATGCCAGCGGTTTTTCGAATACCCGAAGCAGTTCTGATTTGAACTTTTTGGTATGTCCTTGAGCTCTCTCAGGGATTCGGTTTTTATCTCCTCAATCGTCACAAAACGCCATCCTTTCATGGGTCTCTTCAATCTTGGGAACAGGAAAAAGTCGCAACGATCCAAATCTGGTAAATACGGTGGCTGAGGCATGATAACGCTGTTATTTTTGGCCAAATAATCTCTCACAAGCAAAGATGAGTGAGCAGGTGCATTATAATGATGAAAAAGCCATTCATTTTTTTCCACAATTCCGGCCGTGTTTTCCGTATTGCTTCACGCAAACGGAGCATAACTTCAAGATAATACTCCTTATTTACCGCACGACCTTGTGGTAAGAACTCCTGATGCTCCACGCCATGGCAATCGAAGACAACAGTGAACAAAACGTTGACATTTGATCGAACTTGGCGTGCTTTTTTTGGTCTTAGCTTTCCTGGACTCTTCAGGCTCAGCACAGAACAAAGAACCAAAGTGGTTCAATTTTACTTTGAAATTCAGCATTCGCAGATCATATCGAAATTTTTTTTCATGTTTAAAATGCTTCTGGCGCTCCAACAATTTACCGATTGGTTCAGCGCCTTGGGCAACAAGGAGCTGTCTGTGATCTTCCGCGTGCTGGAAGACCTCGAGCAATTAGAAATGAAGTGACCATTTCTCGAGTGCAAGCAAGTATTGAGGAAAACCCCGAAACTTCCACCAGGCGAAGTTCTGAGCAGTTAGGGATGTCTAGGCGGTATTTGCAAAGAATTTTACATATGTTAAATCTTTTCCCATATAAGATGCAATTGGTTCACGAGTTAAAACCTAATGATGCACAAGAACGCTTTCAATATAGTCGCTGTTTTCAAGAGTTGCGCCTAGAAAACAACGAGTTTACTCACAAACTCATAATGAGCGATGAGGCTCACTTTCACCTAAATGGTCACGTGGATAAACAAAATTGCAGAATATGGGGCACCGAAAATCCAAGAATAATTGTTGAAGATCAAATGCATCCACTTAGATGTACAGTATGGTGTGGAATAACTTCAAAGAGGATTATTGGACCATATTTTTTCGAAAACGTCGAAGGAGTTGTGATTAATGTGAACGGCATTCAATACCGGGAAATAATTGAAAATTTTTTAAGGCCAGATGCGCGGAACAATCCAGATTTGTGGTTCCAAAAAGATGACGCCACAGCTCTTACTGCTCGTCCAACTATGGCTATGCTGCGCGAAATTTTTGGCAGTCGAATAATATCAAATTTTTCTGATTTTAAGTGGCCACCACGTTCGCCTAATTTAATGGCTCCTGATTTTTTTCTTTGTGGCTACCTAAAGGGTAAGGTACATACCATTACGTCAAGAACCATCCAACAACTTAAGGCCAATATCCGAGAACAAGTGAGGGCGCTGGGACCTGAAATTCTAAGAAAAGTTATGGGAAATGCTTTGGAAAGAGCACGTCAGGTAGAAGCAAACAATGGACACCATTTGAAAGGTATTGTCTTTAAAACATAAAGTGAACATATTTCCAAACTATATTCTAAATTTTAATAAATCCTAACGTTAAATAAAAGCAGAAAGAAAAAAGTTATACATTGAATAAATCTTAACGTTACTTATACCAGCTAAATCAGGTAGGTTTCGGCGTCTACTCCAAAGACTTAAGGCTAAGTATAGCAAGAAGACTATCTGATCACTATAGTGTTTATCAGGCCAAAATTTTGCACATTAAGGAGGTGGCAGAATGGCTGAGATATAACGCCCTCACCACAGTGGGGATTAATATATTCTTTGACAGTCAAGCTGTTCTTAAATCCCTGGATTCTTTTTTCCTGAACTCAACATCAGCCGTGAAATGCCGTACATCTCTTAACGAGATGTCTCAGCATTTCAACATTCATAGTATGTGGATGCCGGGCCACAGGTACGTACCAGCGAACTGCAGAGCAGAAGAGGTGGCAAGACTTAGGAACAACCTTACAGACTCCAGCTGAGTTGGAGTACGTGGGCATGCCTCTAGCCAGTTGTAAGCTTCTACTGCAAGATGAGGCATATTCAGCAGCAAATGGCAGGTAGGCGTTTGTCCGAGGCTGTAATCAATCAAGACAATTGTGGCCTCGCCTAGATCTGAAGCGTTCACACACACTGCTGTGGCTATCACTACCCGATGTCTTATTACTTGTATCCATCATGGCACTCAGGATAGTTCAACGGGGGAAACTAAGGACATCCATATCTCTAGTTTCCGTGGTATTACAGTGGACTATACAGTCTAAGTGAGTCTGTCTATTCAGAATGCCACACTGAACTAACTTAATTTAATGTCTATAGCAGAATTTTTCACATCTCTGCTTAGAAATGCTACAGATTTTGAATTTTGAAAATTTGTTTAAACAGCAGACGATTGAAGGTACCTTTCCAATGCCCCTTGCAAGCGAAATGTTAAATATTGAAGAGTTTTAGCAGAATGCTTTTGTAGTGATGTTGACGAATTGCAAGATGTTAATAATATACTTTCCTGATGATTTTAGGCTATAAAAACAACAAATTAAAAAAAAAAAAATAGATTATGCATGTATAAAGGCAACCATTAATTGTACTAAACTCAAATTCTATAATTATGGTCAAGTACATCTACGATTTTATTTCATGGTAATATTTTGGATGATGTAGCTTGTTGGTCATTTGTTAAACCATTTCTGGGGTGATGTCAAACACTTCTAAGCTAAATCCATTTCCTTTATTTTTAATGATTTGTATTTAATAACGTCATGCCTGGCCTCAGTGTATCAATCCCACACCAAAAGGGATAGAGTATGTAATACTGCTAGGTTTTGTAATTTGAAATGCCAAACGCAAATTTCCTTGACCCCTCTAAGGCTTCGATGCATTTTATGAAAATTGTTCACAAATAACAAAAATACGTTGTTTCCTTGATTCCTCTCAGATGCTATCTGGCAAGAGATACATAAGATATGACAATTGATTTGCAACAATATGAAATTATTGCCCGGAGATCCATATAATTTTCCTATGACTTACAAATTAATATAATATTTATATGGAAAGCGAACTGGAGTTTAGAAGGTGATATTTTTAATTGAATTTACTGACTTTTTCTGGGATGCCAGATTGTGGTCTACATATTTTAATAGCGGTAATCGATATGCAGAAGAACTCTTTTTGTAATCCACAGGTCTAGAAAAAATACTCCTCAAACTAACGTTTGGATATGACATTAACTGGAAGGTCCTGTTTGCTGAGCTTGATATAAAAAAATGACAAATATTTGCCTACCAATGTTAAACATACGAGTATGCATAAATATTCACTCACAGCTTGTTTTTCTTTTCGATTTCCACATTTCCATTTTCATTTTAATCTCTAATTCTTACAAACTGGGTGACAATCTTAGCAAAAAGAAATCCTTTATTCTTTTAAGATGTTAAAGGCTTCATTTAGCTCAGTTAGAAATATCAGATTTAGGTCAGATATGCTTCGTTTTGTTCGATAACTTATTGACTTTATGGAGTCCTCATAGAAACCCTAATCTCTTTAGGCAAATAACCGGCTGGTGACAAACCTCTGTTATTTGGCGGTTATGGCACATCGTAGCTCGAGAGATTGGGAGAGTCTTTTCCTCTGAGACTGAACATGTATTATTTGATCGTACCTAGATCTAAAGTAAAGAACAAATTACTAATTGAAGCGGCAAAAAGCTATATATGATGTAGTAAAAAGAAATCCTTTATTCTTGTGTGATATTGAAGACTTCATTTAGCCTAGTTAAAATGATCCGAATTTGGTGAAAAATGCTTCGTTTTGTTGGAAAACTTATTGACTTTATGAAGCTTTCATGGAAACCTTCATGTCTATAGCATGGCACGTCAATGGTGACCCTTCCGGATTGGAAGGGTCTTTTCCGCTGAAGCTGCACATTTATTGCTTGATCGCACGATAAAGATAAAATAAAGAAATAACTAATTGAAAGGGGAAAGAGCTGGAAAAACAATGGATGGTAAAAGGCCGGGTATAAAGATTTGTAACGTAACATTCCAGTTTAGCATTCCGATTATTTTTTTATGTTGGTACTCTCGTCTCGAAGATATGTTGACGACAAGTGTCTTGCGTTTTCGGCATTTTCCGTTATCGAAAAAAATGGATCGAAGAAGTTGCATCAAATTTGGTGTAAAAATGGAATTAAGTGCGCAAAAACACTTGAAATGTTGACAATGGCATACGGTGAGAGTACTCTGAGTCAAGAAAATGCTTACAAGTGGTACAAGCTTTTCACAGAAGGTCGAGACGCTCGCTGTGGCTGCCCCAGCACATCAACAACCGATGAAAATGTTGAGAAAGTGAAGAAAATTGTTATGGAGAATCGTCGAATCACAATTAGAGAAGTTGCTGAGGATGTCGGCATATCGGTTGGCTCATGCCATGCAATCTTTTCGGAAATTTTGGGCAAGAAACGTGTTGCAGCGAAGTTCGTTCCAAAATTGCTGAATTTTGACCAAAAACAATGTCGCATTAGCATCGCTTAGGAATTGTTGAATGACGTCAAAGATGGTCCAGATTTGCTTAAAAGGGTAATAACTGATGACGAATCTTGGGTATACTCGTATGGTTATGACGTCGAAACCAAAGCCCAATCGCCCCAATGGAAGAGTCCAGAAGAACCAAGACCAAAAACAGCACGCAAAGTTCGATCAAATGTCAAGGTTTTGCTCACTGGTTTCTTCGATTACCATGGCGCGGTGCATCAGGAATTCTTACCACAAGGTTGTGCGGTAAATAAGGAGTATTATCTTGAAGTTATGCGCTGTTTGCGTGAAGTAATACGAAAAAACGACAGGAATTGTGGAAACAAATTAATGGCTTTTGCATCATGATAATGCATCTGCTGACTCATCTTTGCTTGTGAGAGATTATTTGGCTAAAAACAAAACCATTACCATGTCTCAGCCACCGTCTTCACCACATTTAGCCCCCTGCGACTTTTTCCCGTTCCCAAGATTGAAGAGACCCATGAAAGGACGGCGTTTTGTGACGATTGAGGAGATAAAAACCGAATCGCTGAGAGAGCTCAACGACATACCCAAAAGTGCATATTAGAAGTGATTTGAGGATTTTTTTCCAATCCTCACAATCCTGGCACAAGTGTATTATATCTGAAGTGGACTACTTTGAAGGAGATGAAATAGAAATTGATGAATAAATAAATATTTTTTGAGAAAAATGAAAAATTCATCTTATTTGTTGAACACTTCTCGTACATCTGGCAACTATCGGCGGTTTATACTTAGTTGGTAATTACCATCTACGAGTATGTCACTTTACAATGGAGAGTATTCATTGATTTGACAATCCGCGTTATATTAGGCCGTTATAAATTTTAAAAAATTTTAATTTATTTGTTCGATACCTACGAAATGTAGAGTCGTCACAGGCTTCATAACATTACAAGATTCATATGCCACTCTGCTCTGCCATATTTATGTTCCTTAAAAAAATTCCCGATCGATTTTTCGTAATTAAAGTAATTCTATTCGTAAGCAATTCAGAATTCCGTCAGAATTCAGAAAAATTTCGTTTAATATCATAAGACAGAAATCATTTACGTTCATTCCATCCATCCACATCCATCAAGTGGAAAAAATTTGTAGTGCAATTTGAAACTGTCCTCTGACAAATGTTAAACATTCCTTAGCAACACTTTCTTTTGCTTGCATATTTTGTGCTCAAAGATAAATATATTTTTATATGTATTTTTCCATCAATGTTAGATTTATCAGTATTATTTATTATTGGTGATATTATTATTGCGTCGGTAAACACATTGCATCCAATGAATCAAGTGAATAAGAAATTTTCTGCATTCCCTAACGGACAAGAATGGCACAAATTTCATTTTCTCTGTTTGTCCAAGTTGTGCATACAAAATTTTGATTGCGCTGCCAAAGCAGAGCTTTCTTGAAAATAATTGAAATTGCTGTCCAATAGCAAATTTGTTTCTGTTAGTGCACCATCTCCGATGTCGTTACTTTGCTTTCGAAATAATCATATTTATATTGGTGGACGACAGCAAAATATTTTTGAAAGACCAGCGCGTAATGAAAAGAAATGAGGAGAAAATTGAAAGTGAAACTTTGCTGTGAAAACAATTTCATTATAACTGAATAACTTGCAACAACATTTATAACAGTGATTGAATGAACAATGAACAAATGAAATGAAGTTGTATATCATTTGATACTTCCAAATATGTAAAATCTAACAGAAATCCTTTAAACACTGATATATGTCTGGTTCTAAGGCGTTTCACGATTGTTAAGTCGATTGAGCAGTGTCCGTCTGTTTCCATGATAACTGTTGCAAAACTATGTGAAATTTCTTAAAACTTGCCACAGTATTGCCCAATATTTTGTCAGGTCGTAAGCGGGAGCTGTAAATGGGCTAATAACGGCCTACTTCTTCCGGCACCGAAATTCAACTTTTTTACTGCAACTCTTAACTCGTACACTGAGGCAACCAAAAATCTCTGCCCATTATTATGCTCCACAATTCTTGGAGGAATCTGAAAAAAACGATTGATTAATCATGCCTCTTCGAGTACCTGCCATACAAATACCCGAGTTAACCTTAGATACATGTATTCTACTCGGTTACATTAAATCCAGTAAAATGTGGCACACATTAAGCCTTTGTCAAAGTAGTTCCTAAGGATGAAAATGGACCTCATTGTCACAGCTCTTCTGGTACCACTCATACAAATTGTTTGATCTTCTAAAAGTTAAATCTATTACTGTAACTTCTAACACTTGAACTTTAGCGACTTGAGATTTTGTTAATTTGCCTGCTCTACAATTCTTGGTAAAATAGACGAATAACCACGCCCCTCCTAGTAACCCCATACAAATTATCGATGTTTTGCTTTATTCATATCTTATATACAGTTAAATTAAATTCAGTGAAGTTCGGCACAAGTTATAGAATTGCTTAGGTAGATCTAAAAATGAAAAGAGAAAACAATACTACAGGAGGCGGTCACAATACCAGTTGATCTAACAAAGAAGCCGCAAAAGAGTTGGAAAAATTTGTCTTTATTTGTCAACATAATCTCCTTTCAACTCGATACATTTTTTTTTAGCGATTTTCAATTGCTTCAGGCTGTAAGTCAAACTCCTTAAAATTGCCATCAACCGCAGACTCCACCTCTTCATTGTTGGCCATTTTTCCAAGTTTTGAAATAGAAAATAGTCCGAGGGACCTAAATTTAGCGAATAATTTTGAGTATCGCAATAGTGGAGTTGTCTTGATGAAACAACTTTTTCATTTCGCTAAATGCGGAAATAGAAAATAGTCCGAGGGAGCTAAATCTGGCGAATAAGGTGCGTAATGAAGCATTTCAAACTCATCAATTTTGTTCATCGCAATAGTGGCTGTGTGAACTGAGGCAGTGCCATGATGAAACAACACTTTGTTTTTCGCCAAATGCGGCCTTTTCTCCATAATTTCATCACTTAAACTCTCCAATAAATTAGCATAATATATTATTCGCCGTTGATGGTTTTTCCTTTCTGAACTTAATCAATAAAAATAATCCCATGTGCATCCCCAAAAACTAACGCCATGTCGTTGTCTGCAGATGGATCCGTCTTTGCCTACTTTGGACACGATTCCCCCACTGCAGTGCACTGCTTTGACTTTGTCTCCTCCTTTGTCGCAAGTTTAAAGTGGTGGTAAGCCATGTTACTCCCATGGTTATGAATCGACCCGAAAATCCGGCTTTATTGCGATGAAACATCGCCAAGCACTCTCTACTAAAACGTCTTCACGACGCTGCTGTTGTTCTATTGAGAGCAAGCGCGGCACCCATCTTCCACACAGCTTTCACATCTTCAATTCTTCGCTCAATATATGATGTATAGCACTTTCTGAAATGCTTATCATTTCAGATAGCTCAGGCACCTTTAGCCTATTCAGACGATCATCTAATACCATTCTATGGATTTTCTTAACCGTGTCCTGCGTAAACACCTTACAAAATTAATTAAATAATGCTTGGGAAATCTATGATGGAAAGGCAACCAAAGTTGTTCAATTTAACTTTGAAAGTCAGCATTCGATTATTCAGATCATATCGAAATTTCTTTCATGTTCGAAATGCTCCTAGCGCTCCAACAAGTTACGGATTGGTTCAGATCGGTTCGGATTGGGCAACAAGGGGCTGTCTGTGATCTTCCGCGTGCTCGAAGACCTCGTGCAGTTACAAATGAAATGGCCATTGCTCGAGTGCATGCAAGTATTGAGAAAAACCCCAAAACTTTCACCAGGCGACTTTCTAAGCAGTTAGAGATGTCTAGGCGGTCTTTGCAAAGAATTTTACATATGTTAAATCTTTTCCCATATAAGATGCAATTGGTTCACGAGTTAAAACCAAATGATGCACAAGAACGCATTCAATATAGTCGCGTTAACGTTACTTATGCGCCACCCTTTGCATTACTCATGAGAAATGAGGAAAGGTATGACCTTGACCATCGTTCGCTTGATCGACGATTCAACCGCGATGCAGCCATCTACTTTTCTTTAAGCGGCGATTACCTGCATGTGTTTGACGAACACTTCAAGTAGTCGGGCGATCGACAAGTCTAGTAAATAAATTTCAAAACTGTGATGTTCGGAATTGAAAACGTAGATCCTGTTGAGTGAGTCTAAAAATAGAATGGGTATAAGCTCACTGAGTGTGAGCTCTCCCATATCTCATTCGAGGGATGCAAGCGAATTTGTTTCGTTATTCATATGTACTGAAATTGTTATTACTCAGTCACAAGTAATCCACATATACTGCCATGGGAAGTAAGAAACGATTGCTTACGCTTCGCCAGTGAGAAATGAAGAATGGCATGTGCACATTACCCACGAACACGCCTAACCACACATGGATAATAGACAACTGGCATCTACACATTACCCATTACATAGGGTTGAGTTGCCGCCGTGCGTAACTACTCACTGCCGTGAGTACTTACTCATGACAACTACACATTCCTTATGAGTAATGTGGAACTGTACAAATTATTCATGGAATAGGCTAATTCGTGGGTAACTCATGGCAAGTGCATGCTCATTTCTGTTTCGAAGTAAATTCAACAAATTTTAAAATTCACCACTATTGAAAAGCTGTCATCCAATCGTGAAAATAACTTCATTTTGCCGATTCCTCATGGGGTGGATATGATGGGGTGGATGCTTAATGGCAAAAAATGTTAAAAAAAAAACTTAGATAAAATATAAAAATGTTCGTAACAAAGCATCCAATCATGAAAATAACACAATATTTGCCCCCAACTGAGACTTATAACGGGGGATGCCATTCACTTAACACCAAAAAAAAAAAAAAATAGAATAGTCAAAAATAGCTAAAATAAAAAAAAAGAAAAAAATCGCAGAAATTAATATATTCTAAATGCCGTGTTAATGAAGCTTTCTATCTCGCAAATGACATCATTTTGCAAATTCATGAAGAGATGAGCACAAAGCGGAAAAAATCACCAATATCAAAAAATGCAAATTTGACTCTACCATGGAGATTGAGAGTTGAGTCATGAACTCTTATGATATTCAAGTAACATCAAACAAATATTAAAAAATCGCTATTGCAGACTTTGGAATTGGGTAAATACTGTGTTAGTGAACCTTCCTACCTATTCTAAAAATGACATCTTTTTGTAAATTCATATAGAGATGACCACAACCGGGATAATATGTCAATGTCAAAAATCGCTAAAATGAAAATATGACACTAATATGGTAATTGAGAGTCCAGTCATGAGCTATTATAACGTTCACGCAATATCAAACAAATATAACAAAAATCACTAAAATAATAAAAATCTCAGAAATCGAAATATATCCTAAATGTCGCGTTGGTGAAGCTTGCTATGTCGCAAAAGACACCATTTTGCAAATTCATGAGGAGATGACCACAAAGCAAAAAAAATTGCCAATATCAAAAATCGCTAAAATGTAAATATGACTCTAACATGGAAATTGAAAGTTGAGTCATGAACTCTCATGACATTCAAGTAACAACAAAAAAATGTTTAAAATATTACCATTGCACAAACTGAAATTGGCTAAATACCGTGTTAGTAAACCTTCCTATGCTGGAAATGATATCATTTTGTAAATTCATGAATAGATTGCCATAAAGCGCAAAAAATCGCCAATATCTTTCCGACATGAGAGAGAAATTAAGAGTGCTGGAAATGACATCATTTTGTATTTTCATGAATATATTGCCACGAAGCGTAAAAAATTGCCAATATCTTTCCGACATGGAAATTAAGAGTCCAATCATGAAAATCACATAATATGTAGTCTCCATAGAAGTCTTAAACCAAACGATGACATTCAATTATATCGTGAATTTCTTGAAAAATCGCTGGTTCGATTTTCTCATATAATATCAATGGCCAAGCAGGCTAAGCTTGACTACGCATTATGCAACTTCTGTTAAACATACAATTTTTAGACTAAAAATTCTACGAATACTCGTAAGCACTTCAGCTATATTTCTGTCAATTTTGATTCCAAATGGATTCAGATCTACCCTAATCTTCGAATTGCATGCAGGATTTAATGGTGCATAATAAAGATATACAGAGACGGACGGTTTCTATGCAATGCTATATGTAGTAGTGTGCAACAATTGATATGATCCCGTTGAAAACTGGTTGTCTGGCAACCATAAAAGCGACGAAGACGCACATTCCCATATGAAAAGTTGATTTATCTTGCACTAATATGTTTTCATATGCACACATCCTATCCACATCAGTGCAGAAGAAAAAGTTGTAAATGAGGGATGGTAAATATTTTTAAATTTTTCACATCATTTGATAAGTTCACTTCAGCAAACTTTAGTCATCCTTGCGGTGTTCATTAATATTCGCAATATAATAGATTTCTTCCATTTGCCGTCATGTCTGGTTCGTTGCTGTTAAAGTTGTGGCTTTTTTATATGTGATAGATAATCCGCATTGAATTATATTAAATTCGATTAAAATCAACTGAATTATTTTGCTTTTAAGACTTTGTTACATAGATTTCGTTGATGGTTTATCAATGTTAAGAAACATTTCTAACTACAAATCTACAAAACAGTTTTGTTTATTACTGGTTTTCGCTATTATTTTGCGGCAAATGCAAAGAATGTGAATATTTATATCCATATACCTTCATGCACTGAAGCTTTGCTATAAATTAGAACAATTTTTATGGCAACAAAACTTTTTTGGGATATTTGGAATACGGTTGGAATCGATTCATTCCTTTAAGAAAATAAATAAAATTCATTATAATGTATAGACAAAAGCTTTGGGACAGTTTTGAGCTTTATATTATAGAGATATTTAATTATGGCAAAAACTTTGATTATTTTAATAGAATTTGAAATACGCTATTCTACCACCTTTAAGCTTATATGGTAACACAGTGAAAACGGAAAGTTTTTCAAATGTAATAACATCTCCATCTCATCCAAAGATGCAGCAAAGGGTGGATCAAATGGCATCAACATTTTAAATCATAACTTATTTTGACACTGGCAGCTTCATCCTCGAAATATTGTCGAGAAGAAAATATCATATCCTGGCGGCCAGAACTGAGAACATTTATACGAGGGCGGTCTCAAAACTAACCGATGTGACGTATAGATTGTGCCAGCAGTTTGAAAATAATTTTTTTTTTTTTTTTTTGGTAAAAAGTGTCAATCTTGTAAAACATATGTTTTAAGTTTCAAGGCGCCGCGTTGTTTAGTATCTTTATTTGAGCCATCATATAAACGAGCCATCATAACTAAACGATCTCAGTGAATTTGTAGACATGAAAAAAATTGCTCACCGTTATGTAATCCAATACTTCCATTAAAAAGGTCTCAAATACAACCAATATTAAAGCCGAGATAGATTCTACTTTAGGGAAGTTTGCTAATTCATTTACGTCTGTAAAACATTGGGCATCAGAGCTTAAACAAGGCCGTACAAGCTGCCAAGGCAGCACCTTCTCAACCAGATACGGTTAAGAATATCCACGAAATGGTATTGGATAATCGTCTGATGATATATGAATGATAGCACTTCAATAAGTGCTATACATCGTATATTGACCGAAGATTTGAAGATGCGCGCAAGGTGGGTGCCGCGCTTGCTTTCAATAGAGCCAAAACAGCGTCGTGAAGATGTTTCGGAGGAATGTTTGACGATGTTTCATCGCAATAAAGTCGAATTTTTGCGCCATGGATGAGACATGGGTCCACTCCTTCACACCTACGACAAAGGAATAGTCAAAGCAGTGGACTGGAATGGAAGAAACGTGTCCAAAGAAGGCTCGGTGGTAAACGATTTGCCAACAATGAACAGGCACAGACACAGTTCTTACTAAGAACAGGGTATAGAAGCTACTGAATATCGTCGGAAAAATTGTGTCGAGAAGATTATGTTGAAAAATAAATAAATAAACAATTTTTCCAATATTTTTATGTCTTCTTTGTTTTTTGGACCACTATCATACCTAATCTCGATTCAAAAATATAAAAAAATGCATCTCCAAAATTAATGGAAACTTTTGAAAATCGAAAACTCTTTTTCGCATCAGACACAATTTTATCTTGGTATTTTGATTTTTTGATACACTGACGAGTTCGTTGAAAAGCCCAGACACACTCAAAGCAGAGTTCAAAGGCAACCAACGAAAAACATTTCAACGCCGACGAATTAAAAGCGATTAAAAAGATGCTAAATACAAAAGCTGATGTGGCGACAAGTACTTTATATACTTTGTACTCGTTATATACTTATGTATAGGGTGATTTTTTAATCGTAGTTTTTTAAAAATCGAATAAAACACTGAAATTTGCATCATAAATTAAATATTGCTATTAGAACCGATAAATTAGTCTTTGCCATTTAATTTTTAAAGATAATTTCACGTAAGCGCTGTCCGCGGCTCCGTCTCAAAATATCCATTCGGAAGGTGCAATTTTTCGTCACTTTTTCGAGCACTTCGGCCTGTATTCCACGAATAACTCGTGTTATGATATCTTGTCAAGACTAACGACTTGGCATAACCCCACAAGAAATAATCAACTGGTGTTAAATCGCAAGATCTTGGGGGCCAACTCATAGGGCCAAATCGAGAGATAAGCTGCTCACCAAGTTCATCCCCCAAACATATCCATTGTTTCACGAGCAGTGTGGCATGTTGCACCGTCCTGATCAAACCACATGTCAACCAAGTTCAACTCAGCCAATTGGGGCAAAAACAAATTCCTTGTGCTTGAGTAAAACAGACCCAATTGCTGAGAACGGCGACGAATTGACATTTCACGATCGTCATTAACACTGGGCGCTACGGCTGCAATATTTTCTTCGGTACGCACTCTACGCATACGACTCAATGGTTTTATGTCCAACAAAGTAAATTTCGTGCCAAATTTTCTAAAAAACAGCACGAATTGTTGGTTCAGTAGGTCGATTATGGCGACCATAAAATGGTCGTATCAAACGATGCACATTTGTCACAGAGCACGAATTTTGATAATAAATTAAAACGATTTGCAATCGTTTGCTAGTCTTTCCATGATGAAATGGCAGAGACGTTTGAACGCCATTGCCGACCAGTGCTGTCAACCTGAAAAACTTAAATCTTAAAAAGTCACCCTGCATATGGATAAAACCGTCAACATATCTTCGAGACGAGTGTACCAACATAAAAAATAATAATAACCGAAAATCGAGTGTACGTAGTCCGCGAACACCTCGCACGTTGACTTATCATGAACCTAATTTTGACGATGTAGAAATTTTAAGAGAATAGAGGAAATATAACGTTTCTATTGACAAGATATCAAACTATCGTGATGAGATGTGCTCATATTTTTCGACACTCAGTTACCAAAGACGGACGCCAATAACTAAAATTTAGTTGACACCATACGCACAACTTATATGGAGACTTTATGGTATTTTAAATGTGTTTTTAATTGTTTCAGACACGTCTGAATATAATTGATGGAGTACATACAGATATTTGGCAAAATATTGAAACTAATGGTAAAAAAACAATACAACAAACACATCGTTGTATTTTGTACTTTTATGTCCTCGGGGAGAATAAAATCAAATTTAACATAAAACAAAAACTTTCTTTGAATTGTAATCAGTGTGTAAGGAAGAGTTGCATAGGCTGGACAAAATTGACATGTTCACATATTTGTCCTTATTTTCTTCTATAAAATCTCAATTCTGCATTACGCTGATTCACTTCGTTTTCATTCTTGAAGAAAATCATTATAAGTATTGCACTGAATTTTCTATTTTTTCAAGTAACTAAAGATTGGATGTTATAAAATTTTACCAAGTATTGTTTAATACTTGTTAAAGTGGCATCTTTTTAATATGTCGATATCATTTACTATTGAATTTCCTGAATTGCGATGACTTTAGCTTTACATTTTCCGGAAAAATGTAACAGCTAAAATATGGAGACATCTCATACAAGAACGTTTGGAGCTCTCATTGACATTTGTATACTTTTCTTTTTCATTTTATTTATGTTTTCTCTTTTGTTTGCATTCAAAGAAAAACAGGTAAGCAGAAAGCCAACCTACAGAATTTTTTGCACAAACTTGGATTATGTCTGTGATATGGAACAACTTTGACAAATTTTTGCCCACCACCTTTATAAAGACTTTCAGAGCTTAACGAATTGCCAGGACTATGGAGAAGATACGATGCAAACCAGTGTTGAGATTTCACCAAGAAATTAAAAGTTTTCGTACGCTTTTGCATAGAATAAATACAGGGTGGCGCAATAGAACGTGCATATTTAAAAAATAGATTAAAAAATAAATACAAAAGGTATGGTTAAAATAAATCTAAGGCATTGTAGAGTAATAAATGGAGTTTATTTTTTTAAAAATAACATCATCTAAATGGTGACTCTCTCTACGCCGGCACTTCTCTAACCGCAAACGAAAATTATTGAAAACTTTTTTCAGTAATACTGGTGTAATGGCTGCCATTTCACCACGGATATTCTGCTTGAGCTGAACGATGTTTCTTGGATTATTGCTGTAGACTTTGTGTTTGAGGTATCCCCACAAAAAAAAGTCCAGAGGCGTCAAGTCTGGACTACGTGGGGGCCATGGGACATCACCTCTTTTCGAAATCAGTCTGCCAGGGAACGTCTGCTTCACCACCGTCATGGAGTCATTTGATGTGTGACAGGTAGCTCCATCTTGTTGGAACCAAGTTCTGGAATTCACTATTCTTGAACTTTCAATTTCTGGAGCCAAAAATCCGTCCAACATCTCAACATAGTATTAACCGTGACATTTTGGCCCCGCGCATTTTCGAAGAAAAAAAGGACCAATTATTCCTCTGCCAGAGTTTGTTGCCCATACTGTCACTTTAGGACTATACAATGGTTTCTGGTGTTTGATTTTGGGATTTTCACTGTTCCAGTAACTACAATTTTGACGGTTTACTAACCCACTCATATAGAAATGAGCTTCGTCAGAGAAAAGGATATTGTCAAAATTGGAAAATCGATTAAGCATTTCATTAGCAAATGCGAGCCTTGCTATGAAGTCAGACTATTTCAATTCTTGTGTTAATTGCAGCTTATATGGATGCAGTTTAAGATCCAATGTTAAAATTCGTTGCAAACTTCGTCGCGATAATTGTAAGACAGACGATCTCTTGCGAGTCGACATTTGTGGATTTCTTCGTACTGACTCCATAACTCTCTCAACATTGTCTTCGGTCATAGATGTTCTTGGGCGACCATTTGCTTGTGGTTTAAATGTTGAACCGGTCTCTTCAAAACGCTTTACCCATATTTTAATTAAATTAGCACTCGGAGCTTCACTAATTCGCCGTAGTCCATATTCAGCACAATATAGTCGCCTAGTAGCAATATATGAACGAGAGGTCTCGTAAAATAGCTGATTTAGTTCAACTTCCAGTTATACAAAATTTGTGCAAATTGAAGAAACAGACTGGCTGATGAATATTGTTACCAATGACTTTGTGTGTTATTTCAACAGGATAGTTCAACTGATAACACATTCGGGCCAACCTTATAAGACATAGGTTTTAAGTTTCAAGACGCCACGGTGTTTAATATTTTTATTTGAGCCATCAAAAGTAAATGATTATCAATAAATTTGTAAACATGGAAAAAATTAGTCACCGTTATGTAATTCAATATTACATTTGAAAGGTCTCAGTCCAATCAGTATTAAATCCGAGTTAGATTCTACCCTGGGGGAGCCTGCGCCTCCGTTTACGACTGTAAAATATTGGGTAGCAGAGTTTAAACGAGGCCGTACGCCAAGACCAACGTTGTAGTGGTCGATCAATTGAGATATTCACACCAGACGAGGTTAAGAAATGGTATTGGATGCTCGTCTGAATCGGCTGATGGTACGTAAGCTGCCTGAAAAGATAAGCATTTCAAAAAAAGTGCTATACGTCATATGTTAACCGAAGATTTAAGGATAGGAAAGGTGTGCGCAAGATGTGTGCGACGCTTGCTTTCTATTGAGCAAAAATAGTGTCGTTAAGATGTTTCAGTAGAGTGTTTATTGCGGGGTTTCACCGCAATAAAGCCGAATGTTTGCGTCGATTTATAACCAGGGATGAGACGTGGGTCCACGAATTTACACCTGAAACAAAGGAATACTGAAAGCAGTGGGCTGGGATAGGGGAATCGTGTCCAAAGTAGGCGAAGATAGTTAAAACTACGGGCAAGATCATGACGTCTGTTTTTTTTTTTGGGATGCGCATTAGAATATTTTTATTGATTATCTTCAGAACGGAAAAATCATCAATGGCGAATATTATGCTAATTTATTGCATATTATTTCACATGAAATTATGACAAAATGGCGACATTTGGCGAAAAAGAAAGTGTTGTTTCATCAAGACAATGCTTCAGTTCACACATCCAGTATCGCGATAGCTAACATTAATGAACTAAAGTTAGAATTGCTTCATCACACATTTTTGTCACTAGATTTAGCTCCCTTGGACTGTTTTTCACATAATTTAACATTTTATTCTTTATACAGGGTGGGCCATAAGGGTGTTGGCGGTTTAAATATTCAATTAAAAAAAACTACGAAACATAAAAAAAATATATTTGTATTTTTAAAAAGTAGAAGCATGGGAATTTTTAAGACTTAAAAATAATGTTGTCCAAATGGCTTCCCTCGGCTGCTTGACACTCTTGGAACCGAAGTCGTAAATTTTGGAAAACTCGTTGAAAAGTTGTTCTCGGTATTTTGTTACTTTCCTGAATAATGTTCCTCTTCAACTGCTCTAAATTGGTCGGATTATTCTCGTAGACTACCGATTTGAGGTAGCCCCATAGAAAATAATCGCATGGAGAGAGATCGGGGCTTCGTGGGGGCCATTCAACATCCCCCCTTTTCGAAATGAGTTTTCCAGGAAAAACATTTTTCAGCAGCTCTATGGATACCATAGCCGTATGACATGTGGCCCCATCCTATTGAAACCACATCCTCGAGGTATTGCCTTGAAGTTCTTGCAAAGCTGGCACCAAAAAGTCTGCTAGCATGTTGCAATAATTGTTCGCTCTAACCGTCATCGCAAAGTATGGTCTAATAATACCGGTTGACGGTATCCCAGCCCACACGCTGCACTCCCGTGTACGGCTCCATGGCGACTAAATTTCCAGGAAGCGGCGCAGCGAACAACATATCCCCCCGCCAGCCCGCGCCGCGCGTTACCGAGAAATTGAAGAATTAAATCGCCAACACTCATATGGCCCACCCTGTATAACCCGATCTCATAACATTTACATACCGGGTTATCCATTTTTCGGTTTGAAAAGTAAAGTTAAATAAAACACACGTAAAAATATGATTTCGATGAAACGTTTATTTCATTATAATGCTTGGACCAAGCTATTATGTACGAAATACAATGTCATTTAAATGGCCAATCCAGCCTTTATCTGTGCAAGATCTATCTAACTGATCCAGGATCTGCAAATTAATGGCCACATATAACGCCGTTTGTTTGCTGACTGGATTTCAGAGTATTTGGAAGAGGAATCCAATTTTGGCCGAATGAGGTGCTTCTTTCGCAATGAGACGCATTTTTGGATGAATGGTTATACTGGGTTATCCATTTTTCGGTTTCAAAAGTAAAGTTAAATAAAACACATATAGAGCTATGATTTCGATGAAACTTTTATTTCATTATATTGCTTGGACCTTGCCATTATGTATGAAATACAATGTCAATTTAGCAGTGGATTCTTTTCAGGTAGTTGCCGACCACTTTTTCAAACGTTTCGGGCGGCATTGCAGCGATAACTTGAAGAAATGTTGATTATCAAATGCTCCAATGTTTGGGGATTATCCTCGTAAACACGGTTGCTTGACGTAGCCCTACAAACAAAGTTTAACGGAGTCAAATCGCATAATGTTGGTGGCCAACCGACGTCGCCAGAACGTGAAATTACGCTTTTTTTTATGCAATAGAGCCAAAATCGGACATATTGTTTAGCCCGTGGCTTTGCCATGTTAAATTCATATTTCGTCCAGTTCATAATTTTCAATTGCAGGCTAAAAAATTTCGATATCATATGGCCATAGCGTTCTGAATTGTAATTCGAATTATCCGCCACATTTTCACTAACAGAAGCGATATTTGCGGCAGTGCGTACATTGCGATGATGCACAGTCCTGACCGCATCTGTAGAGCTTTTCAGTCCCTTAAAATTTCTTTATAATCGACCAACTGCGTGATCACTCCTCTTCTGGTAATTTGATATATAATCTTATCAATTCCCTGCACAGTTGGTCGATTATAACGACCATAATCACTCCGTAATGCACGAAAAGTGCACACGTTTGAATCACCACTTTTGTAGTAAGTTTTAGCTAGTTTTACGCGTTCTTCGGTTGTCTGGTGGTCTATATTCATAAATGGCAAACTTTTTGCTAAATAACTAACATTTCGGATGACAGGTATTTAACAGCTAACATCCCTGCCAGACCAGTGGTTTTGAAACCACTAAATGGATAACCCTCCGGTTGATTTTTTTCGTATCATACTATGCATTATATTAGATGCTATTGACGACAATATCAGTTATATCAGTCTGTGCTTTAGGTTTTACAAAGAGAAAATTTAATTTCGCTAAATTGATCATCTTGCATACGAGGTCCTGAAAGGGTAGAGTACTGCATTCCACCTCCTTTCTCAGAACGAAGTTTATCAAACGCATGACGTTCGTCAAATTTGGTTGAATTCAATGCAGCCACATGGAAGACAGAAATCTAAGAATATATGATTAAAATCGATCACTTTTATGGGGGGTATCACATAGCAGCGTGTTTACATTGCCGATTTTTTTTCAAAATTTTGCAAAAAAAATTTTTAAATTTTTTCAAGGAAAAGATTAAACAATAATTTAGACTGCGGCGGTTTACGGATTAAGAGTTAAAGGCAAAAAAATAGGGATTTCGGTAAATCTTCCAATTTGTATGGGAGGAACCAGAATTAGCACGAAGACAGACACTGACTAACCAAACTTTTAACGTGTACCAACATTTACTGAATTCAGTTTAGTTGCATAGAAGATTCGAACCGGCTTAATCGGTCACTTGTACTCGTATATGAGGTATAAAAAGCGATATGATTAGACGGTCGATTTTTCCAGATTTTACCGAAAATAAAGATCATGACTATAGACTAAGATTCTGATTTCTACAGTCCACGTGTTGGGAGTTACAAGGATAAAATTGAATTTCGGCAAATTGGCATAATTTTATGGGAGGTACCAGAAGCGGAGTGATCATGCAGTTTGTTTTCATTCCTAGACACAAACTTAGCAAAAAACGTAACGTGCAGCAAATGTAACTGCATGTAAAGTAAGAACGTAAAAGATATGGTTGGATTAAATCGGTCATTTATGTGGTGGGTATCAGAAGCGCCATGGCTAATCAATCGATACTTTTAGATTTTATCAAAAAAAAAAAAAGAAAAAAAAAACAAAAATGCCACAAAATTGTAAAATAAAGGAACGGACAAAAATTCAATTTTCTGCGGTCTGCCAATTTGGAGTTATCAGGAAAAAAATAGAATTTCGGCAATTTCCAGTTACGATCTGATAAAATATTAAAGTGTGCTCATTTTTAAGAAGTCTCATAAAGATTTAGAGTACTTTTTTACATACGAATTTTACCCTATGAATGAAAATTGAATTGAAATTGAGCTGAATTAAACAATAACGCTAATATGTCTGTTTACCTATATAATGTAATCTAATCATAATATCTCCCGGCGAATGACCGTGTATGTTCAGCCTTGCTTGAATAAGAACCCCCTATTATTATAAATAAGTGCCAACTTGGTCGATGGCTGAATTCTCGTGGACGAACGCTTGGTTAGATCGCCCTCTTTCTGCAACCAGCCATCAGCCGTATCACATCTTATTCCTTGTCTTCTAATTGAACACCTTTCTTTTCTGTAATCCACTACCAAACCGGCAATTAAAAATTTAAATTTAAATTTAAATTCCAGTTTTTTTGTTCTTTATATTCTCCATTTCCACAAGTAATTCGTCCAAAAGAACCTGAGTTCTGATCCACATTAGAATGATCCAGGTTTGAAAAAAGCGCCTAATGTAGAATTTTATACAGCCAGAAAGACGGACATTGCTTAATCGACTTAAAAACTGATGAAACATGTTTGGCCAAAAAGTACCTGGTACTTTAGACGCGTCTTTCTGGGTGTTACATTTTTGTCATATTAGTTAATAGGTGAAGATATAATTCTTCGGGTGAAGGTATAAATATTTGAATAGCTATAACAGGTACAGGGTGGCGCACCAATTGGCTACAATAAGAAATTCAAATAACATTTTTATTAAATTATTTATTTAATTCATTTATTCTCTTTTATTGTATAGAAAACTCAATTTTATTTTACATAACTAATTGATTTTGAAGATGATATTCTATAAATAATTTCCGTGCTCATTCACGGAAATAATTCATTGCGGAATCGTCTTAATTATTGTTTTAATGGACTGCTTTACAGCAGCCGATCAGGAAATAAAATTTCTGCTGGGAATACAAATATTCAAACCTACTTATGTACGCAAACTACATACAGTTCGGGCATTTGGTAGTCACCTTATGCAAGTGATATTTTGGTCCATTTTTTCATCCACGTGATGTTCTGATTCATTCATTCATCTTTGAACTGAGAGTATATACATGGGTTTTTGTACTTGCTTTTTATGAAGTTGACATCAACTCTTTTCCGTTTCTTCATGTTTTTGAGAGATACAGATACATTTTTAATTCACATGAGATATTTTTCTGGTTGGATCAAATAGCCTAATGTTCTCCAAAAAGAATATTGAACTACTTTGAACCAAGTACGTAACTTTTAACTCTTACATAGAGTTGTCCATTTTTCGGTTTTAAAAGTAAAATTAAATAAAACACACATAAATCTATGATTTCGACGAAGCTTTTATTTCATTATAATGCTTGGAGGTTGCTATTATGTACGAAATATCATCTGGTTTGGTTGCAGCAGTGGATCCTATTGGAGTTCCTCCAGCATCATTTCCGAAAAAATACGGCCCAATGACACCTGCAGGCCATAATGCGCACCAAACAGTAATTTTTTCCGCATATAATGGCTTTCCCACAATCACTTCTGGGTTCTTCGAGCCACATATGCGACAATTTTGCTTGTTGACGTAACCACCGAGTGATAAAGCTCTTTTTATCGCTACAGAAAAGTTTGTTCGATGGAAAGCCCAAATCTGAACCACTACTTTTGTAGTAAGTTTTAACTGTTTTTACGCGTTCTTCGGTTGCTAAACGATCCATTTTCGCAAACCTTTAACCAAATAAATAGCACTTTAGACGACAGATATTTAACAGCCTACAGTTTTGATACTACTATATGGATAACCCCTTTACCCGAAGACAAAAATGTAACACCACTGAGGAAGCCGAACACGTTTTATGAATCAGTGAAGCCGGTGGAGCGACGACCGTCTATCTGGTTGGCTGGCAGGCTGGTATGTACCTTAACTGTCGTGAACATACACACATCCCCAGTACTTTGCCAGACCGTATGTGGGGAGTGGAGATAAGTCATGTCGACTTAACCTTTCTGATACGTCCCATAAAAATGGACCGATTTTTTTTTTCTTTATGACACTTAATTCATTGATCAGAAACGCTAACTTTTCACATATTCTATAACTTGGCAAAATTTGAAAACATCGGCCCATTAGTCACGTCCTTCTGACATCTCCCATTCAAATGGCCAAGTTACCACAAATATTCTTAGATGTCATATATTTCAACACCCTGCATAGAATTCAGTCAAATTTGGCAAACATTGTACCTCTCTTGAACCTAGTTCTGACAATGGATGTTATTGACCCACTCCTTCTGGTACTTCTCATATAAATGACCAACTAAGCCCATGTATTCGTAGGTTTACATACTTCAGTAGGATTTGATAAAGGAAATGTACAGCAATGTTATGTTCCTTTCTACTGGTAGCTCCCACACAAATTAGTAGCATTTTCAAAATTCAAATTTTCCACCGTAATTTCTACTTGAAGTCGGCTGTACCCCAGATTTTGGTCCCTAGTATCAATTTATGATTCTCTGCTGAACTTGAGAAAAGTCGACAAAGTAACCACGCCTCTCCTAGTAGCTCTAAAACATAAATGATTGATTCAGTTCCTGTATTTTTAGCATTACATCTTTTAAGCACTTCTACATATATATACCTATACCTATGTATGTACATATATATATTAATAGGTTGGCGCATAAGCAACGTTAAGATGTGATCAGTGAAAACATTTTTTGTTTAAATCTTTTTTCGTCTCTTTACAGAATTAACTAAATAATACTTGTGAAATTAATGATGGAGAGACTCAGAACAGAACAAAGAACCAAAGTTGGTCAATTTTACTTTGAACCCCCTAGCCCCTAGCGCTCCAACAATTTACCGATTGGTTCAGGGTTTTTGGCAAGAAGGGGCTGTCTGTGATCTTCCGCGTACTGAAAGACCTCGTGCAATTCGAAATGAAGTGATCATTGCTCGAGTGCAATCGAGTATCGTAGAAAACCCCGAAACTTCCACCTGGTGACGTTCTCAGCAGTTAGAGATGTCTTTGCAAAGAATTTTACATATGTTACATCTTTCCCCATATAAGATGTAATTGGTTCACGAGTTAAAACCAAATGATGCACAAGATCGCATTCAATATAGTCGTCGTTGACGTTACTTATGCGCCACCCTATATACACATATATATGTATATAACTCAGTCAAACTTGGCGCACTTCATGCGCTTGAAGAACTAAGTTCAGAGAATGAACGTAGGCTGCATTGCCACGCCCTTCCATACCATACATGTATTTTTAGCTTCGTACCTTACAAGCAGTTTGCCCAGAATGCAATAAATAATGCAATAAATGAAGAATGCAATAAATGAAGAATGCAATAAATGAAGAATGCAATAAATGAAGAATGCAATAAATAGTTTATATTAAATAATTCTTTGGCACAGAAGCGATTCGAATATCTATGAGGTTTTTTGCTCCAACTCTGGTGGCACTTATACATCGAATTTATTTTTGTATCCAGCCTTATACAAGTGATTAAAAAAGGATTTTTTTCCTGTGCAGTGTGGCAATCGAAAAAGTGCTTTTGTGGTGGGCGCACTTAACGATTTCCGTTATTTTGCCGATATTTTCGACAATTGTCCTTTCAGAACGTGCTGAACATTTGGCATCAAAGCTATAGGACCGGAATTTATTCCCGATCTATTCCAACAAACATGCAGCAAAACCTGTCCAATCGTCAATCCTGGATTGACCATCGGTAGTGCCGGCTACGCGTTATTCAACCAAGATCGTTTCCGCTTGACGCTGTCACAAATGATCTACTTTTTATCACCAGTCACTACCTATCTGCTCCAGAAATGAGTCGATTTAACCCAATCCAGCATAGAATCGCAGATGGAAATTCGTTTCATGAAGTTTTTTTACATTAACCCGTGTGGCATCCATACGAGTACATCCAGTTTATGTTTATATTCAGCCTTATTTGAAAGGGGTGCAAATGGCTTTTTGTGCAAAGTTTAGCTCCTGGGCAATTGAAGCTTACACGATGGATTAACGATTACTATTAATCTTCTGACATTTTCGACATATGGTCTTCAAGGCACGATGCATCTTTGACATCAAAATTGTTGGAACGAATTCAGCGAAATAAAAACTGCACATGTTTGCTCATTACAGTATCAGGGCCATAAACAATACTCACATTTCCAGCCGTCTTTTTTTCGTATTTGTATTTACAGAAGAAAAACTGTAAAATATGACGGATTTCCTTTTTGCTGTTGTTTACTTTTGACGAGTGCTCAAACAACGCCAAATCAGACAGTCACAATATTGCATTAGCATTTTTCAGAGTACGAAACTTTACGGTTCAAAAACTAGCCGACCTAACAAGGAAGACACAAAATAGTTGGGAAATTTTTCTTTTATTTTTCATCAATATCTCTTTTCAGCTCTATACACTTTTTCCAGCGATATTCAATAGCTTCTATACCCTATTTATAGTAAAAACTGTCAAACTCCTTAAAATAGCCATCAATTGTAGATTTCACCTCTTTATTGTTATCAAATCGAGCCATTTTCATCATCTAAATGCTGCAATAAATCGGCATGATATTCGTCGTGATATTTTTTCTTTTCTGGAGATAACCAATTAACATAATCCCACACGCATCCCAAAAAGCAGATGCCATGACCTTGCCTGCAGATGTAACCGTCTTCGCCTTCATTGGACACTATTTTCCCAATCTAGTTCACTGCTTTGACTGCTGCTTTGTCTCAGGTATGCAAAAATTCGGCTTTATTGCGTTGAAGCATCGCCAAACATTCTACTGAAACATTTTGAAACAACTCCGTTTCTGTTCTATTGAAAGCAAGCGTGGCACTCATCTTGCGCACAAGTTTCTCATCTTCAAATCTTCGATCAATATACGAAATATAGTACCATTGTTTGAAACGTCTATCATTTCAGCTAGCTCACGCACCTTCAGACGATTCAGACGAAAGTGGCGTGGACACCGCACTTGGCCGACCACTATGGTGTTCGTCTTGGCAGTTCGTACTCTGCTAGCCTATATTTTACAGCCGTAAATGAGAGGGTAGACCTGCCAGAGTAGAATCTAGCTCGGCTTGAATATTGATTGGACTGAGGCCTTTCAAATGGAAATACTGAATTAAATAACTGTGTCCAATTTTTTCCGTGTTTACAAATTCACTGAGATCGTTAACTTTTGATAGCTCAAATAAAAATACTAAACAACGTGGCGCCTTGAAACTTTAAACATCTTCTTTATATATATAATTCTGCTGTACGGGCGTTGTCAGTGAACTCCTCCTAAACGGCTGGACCGCTTTGCATAAATTTTTGTATATGCGTCTGGGTGGTGCCCGGGATGGTTTAGATTTACAATTCGTCCAATTGGACAAAGGGGCGTGGTACCTCCCATACAAACAAAAAATTAAAAATCAATTATTTCTGCTCCTGCTTACGGTATTTGAACAAAATTTGGTGCGTAGGTTTGGTGTACATATCTTAAGTGCTACTGCAAATATGAGCGGGATTGGACAATGGGGCGTGGTACCTCCCATACAAACCATAAATTAAATATCCAATATTTCTGCTCCTGTTTACGGTATTTGAACAAAATTTGGTACATCGGTTTGGTGTACATATCTTAAGTGCTGCTGCAAATACGAGATTGGACAATAGGGAGTGGTACCTTCTATACAAACCACAAATTAAAAAGCAATTATTTCTGCTCCTGCTAAAATTTGAAGGCAAAGCAACGTTTGCCAGTTCGGCTAGTATATTTTATAAGGTTGTCACCTTCCACCAAAACAATTTTTCTCAAACTGCCTGAACTTATATTTCAAACGCCATCTAGCGTAACTTAATTGTACTTACACATAGCGAGATAAATATTATTAAAGCCATCTATTACAGAAATAATGAATTTCTTTTATATGTCCTACCATCAATAATGCTTTAATATCCATAAATGTTGTGGGTTAAACAACCACACTTTCCATACATTTTAACTTTCGAGGCTTTTTAAATTCATCTTCGATTGCCCCTTCATAATCGCAACATCATAGCAGTGAAATGACTTATCCGGCAATAAAGTGATTGACTTTTAATGTGTTAACTGCAAGGAAGAATCTTCACAGTATCAACTGTCGCCATTTTCATCTCCTTTATTTATTTTTTTTTTACTAATAGAGGAAAATTTCAGAGAAATTAATATTAATTGCGATACTTAAATAAACAAGTGACAATGTGTGCGTGTTTGGGAATTCATGTGTGAACGTGTAAGTGACCCATGGGGACTACAGGTGTTAATGTCGTTTAAATTGGTTATATTCGAAGTTTGCACTTAATCCACTCAGAGCCAATAATGATAATGATTATTTTCATGCAACAACAGCGACAGCAACAGAGGCGGTAGCAACAACATTAATTACGATGATTTTGTTGTTCTTATTTCTACTGTGAATTACGGTGAATAAGTCGTATGTTTTAATATTATTAAAAAGGTATGACAGCAAAACCACACGAACGAACACTGATAAATGCTGTCGTTTAAAATAAATTAAAAATGTATAAAATTTATACACAATAACTAACAGTATATGGAAATGTTTAGTTATGGTAAAAGTGCATAATTTGATTTTATTGTATAAACTTTTTTTTTAAAAAGGCTGCAAATTTATCAAATTATTGGGAATGGGTGCATTCACATTCCTAATGTAACAGAATAAAGTTCTATCTAGAAGAATATCAGCAAATGGTGGACCTGAATTTGTTATTATACAGGGTGGCGCAATAGAACGTGCATATTGCATCATCTTTTTTTGCGGGCTAGAAAAGGCGCGGGCGGGGGGGGGCGCCTACATCGTTGGGTTGGCGGGCTCATGGAGTTTTAGTCGCTATGAATCACTTCGACGGGAAGCGTCGCGCATTTTGCGTGCGCGCATTTTACGAGAACTCTCGTTCATATATTGCTACTAGGCGACTATATTGTGCTGAATATGGACTATGGCGAATTAGTGGAGCTCCAAGTGCTAATTTAATTAAAATATGGATAAAGCGTTTTGAAGAGACCGGTTCAACATTTAAACCACGAGCAAATGGTCGCCCAAGAACATCTAGGACCGAAGACAATGTTGAGAGAATTATGGAGTCAGTACGAAGAAATCCACAAATGTCGACTCGCAAGAGATCGTCTGTCTTACAATTATAGCGACGAAGTTTGCAACGAATTTTAACATTGGATCTTAAACTGCATCCATGTAAGCTGCAATTAACACAAGAATTGAAAGAGTCTGACTTCATAGCAAGGCTCGCATTTGCTAATGAAATGTTTAATCGATTTTCCAATTTTGACAATATCCATCTCTCTGACGAGGCTCATTTCCTTATGAATGTGTTCATAAAACGTCAAAATTGTCGTTACTGGAACAGTGAAAATCCCAAAATCAAACACCAGAAACCATTGTATAGTCCTAAAGTGACAGTATGGGCAGCAATCTCTGGCAGAGGAATAATTGGTCCTATTTTCTTCGAAAATGCGCGTGGCAAAAACGTCACGGTTAATACGGAACGCTATGTTGAGATGTTGGACGGATTTTTGGCTCCAGAAATTGAAAGTTCAAGAATAGTGAATTCCAGAACTTGATTCCAACAAGATGGAGCTACCTGTCACACATCAAATGACTCCACGGCGGTGGCGAAGCAGATGTTCCCTGGCAGACTGATTTCGAAAAGAGGTGATATGCCATGGCCCCACGTAGTGCAGACTTGACGCCTCTTGACTTTTCTTTGTGGGGATACCTCAAACACAAAGTCTACAGTAATGAAACAAGAAACATCGTTCAGCTCAAGGAGAATATCTGCGGTGAAATGGCAGCCATTACACCAGTATTACTGAAGAAAGTTTTCAATAATTTTCGTTTGCGGTTAGAGGAGTGCCGTCGTAGAGAGGGTCACCATTTAGATGATGTTGTTTTTAAAAAATAAACTCCATTTATTACTCTACAATGCCTTAGATTTATTTTAACCATACCTTTTGTATTTATTTTTTAATCTATTTTTTAAATATGCACGTTCTATTGCACCACCCTGTATATATTTATGGAAAAGTCAACATTTGACCATAATGTCATACAAGCTGTGTCAAATGTTGCTTTAAATTTATTTATGGTATTGTAATGAAAACATTAAATGTCACTTTCATAGACATTTATTGAAGGTTTGACGACCCAGCTAATAACGAACATTCAAAGATGTAAACAAGTCCAAAACTTGTAACCCGGAAGTAGCAGAACCTTGGATAATCATGGGTGAATATAACAAGGGCTTGCCATAGAAAGAATGCTACTTTTTTGGCTCCATTTCAGTGCATTTTCATCTGGTCTTATAAACCAGCGAAAAATTTATGATATTTTGCAAACTTATATTATACCTATATAAATGCGAAATACTGTTTTTGTAATCGTTTGTTGTAGGCGTACATAAAGTATATACATCATTTTATGAAATATTTTTTCAATTCTGTAACTTAAAATACCGGGTTATTAATTTTTCGATTTCAAACGTAAAGTTAACTAAAACACACAAAGCCATGATTTCGATGAAACTTTTATTTCATTACAATGCTTTCACCTTGCCATTATGTACGAAATACAATATCATTTAAATAACCGCCTCTGGATTGGTTGCACCACGGAATCCTTTTGAGATAGTTGTCGACCACTTTTACGCACATTTCGGGCGGTAAATCGGCGGTAACTTGACGAATGTTGGTTTTCAAATGCTCCAACATTTGTGGATTATTCGCGAAAAAGCGGTCTTTGACGTAGCCACACAAAAAGAAGTCTAACGAAGTCAAATCGCATGATCTGGGTGAACAATTTGACATCGCCAAAACGTGAAATTACGCTTTCTGGAAACTTCTAATGCAATAAAGCCAGTCTCTGACGTAGCACCACATTTAAATGACCGCCTCTGGATTGGTTGCAGCAGTGGATCCTTTTGAGGTAAATTTCGATCACTTTTTTTGCACATTTCGGGCGTTTTTTCGGCGATAACTTAACGAATGTTGGTTTTCAAATGCTCTAAAATTTGAAGTTTACCCGTCTTTGACGTAGCCCCACAAAAAAACGTTTAACGGCGTCAAATCGCATGATCTTGGTAGGCAATTGATGCTACCAAAACGCAAAATTATATTTTCTGGAAACTTCTCAATAAAACCTAAATCGGTCGTGTTGTGTGACGTGTTGTGACTCGCAACGTCTTGTTTACACAACATATAGTCCAGCTCATAATCTCCAATTGCAGGCCAAGAAAAAGTTGATTCTAATACGGCCATAAAGCCCTGAATTGATGGTAATGGTTTCTCCATACCGTAATGCGGAACAAGCAGTCACTAGGCGACAATTTTGCTTGTTGACGTAACCACCGTATGAGAAATAAGTTTCATAGTTGAAGAATAGTTTGTTCGAAAAATCAGCATTGAAAACCTGTAGCTGTAGCACTAAATCAGCATATCTACGACGTTGTCAATAGTAAGCTGGCTTTAGTTGTTGCATGAGTTGGATTCTATATGGATGCAGGTGCAAATCGATATGCAAAATACGCCATAAGATGGGTCCAATTGCTGAGAACGCCGTGAAATCGACAAATTCGGATTTTTCGTCACACTTTCTCTGACAGAAGCGATATATTCGGCAGTGCGTACATTACGATGATGCACAGGCATGACCACATCTGTAACGCTTCCAGTCTCTTCAAATTTCCTTATAATCTTGCCAATTCAAAGTAGGTTGATTATGACGACCAAAATCACCCCGTAAGGCACGAAAAGTGACCATGTTAGAACCAGCACTTTTGTAGTAAGTTTTAACTATATTTACGCGTTCTTCGGTTGTTGGACGTACCATATTTGTAAATAGTGAACTTTTCACTAAATAAATAACACTTCAGATGACAGCTATTTAACAGTTGACAGCCTTGCCAGAGCGATGGTTTATTAGGCTGTGTTCAGTGTTATGAACTTTGGCAAATATTTAAGATAATTATCGCGTCTACTGGAGAGCCAGAAAGATGAACATCTTTCAAGCGTTATCTTTCAAAAGTTATGAAACACATTTGTTGATGCCAAAATATGTATAGTTCCCATAACTTTCATATTCATTGTAGTTTGGCATCCGCTTGGCCACCCTAATGTTAATCCGCCAAACATCCACGGCTTGAGCGCGTAAATCACACATCAACTCAAGCTTTAATAGTTTGATTGGTGTGTGTTACCGAATGTTCTAAAGATGGCTACAATCTGCCTTATATACTCTCTTAGTCGCTTTGTCATTCCCAAAATTGCAAGCTAAGACTTACTTGTTACTGCGAGTTTAAACTATTCCGCGCAGATTGTTCAATTGCAAATTGCAAGAAATAGAAATTTTCCATTCCAAATTCTAATTCCTTGTGTTTTTATTCTTTATTTTTTCCTTCCTCGGTGAACAATTTGTGAGAAATATTACAAGCTTCCTTGGAATATTTCCGGCTCACGCAATTGTAGACCAAAAGCTACCTTTCGCTCCAGGCAACCCAAAATTCAGTGGATCCCCGCATTTTCAACATTTCTTGATACTATAAATGCTTTATTCTGGGTGTGATATTTCTGCCATATCAAATGATAACTTCCTTCATTCAAATTCAAATTCTATTAATGACTTTCGGAGAAGGTATATAGAGTATTAAATGTCATGGGCCCTCTCTACTATAAATGTAAGTTTATGTAAGTCCTATCTTAACAGAACTTATAACTTTTCAACAATGGTAGGAGAATGTTAAAATTCTGATTTGAGGTCTTTAATTGTTTGTTCACTTCAGAGATTCAAAAACATATTGCGGAACTTACAACACATTCCTTTGCCTTTCTAAATTTCAACTTTACTACCAACAGGTGAAGTAGTAAAGCGACAAGTTTGAGTTACCTAAATATCATACCAAGACCTCTGGGATATGTACGAGTATTTAAAGTCTAAAGTTTATGGCGGACGTAAATAAAAATTATTATAAAACTCGGAAGGAAAGAAAGAAATGGAACATTTTAAATATTAATGACATATACAAACAGGATGATTTAAGGATGGCATCATTGGATTCTTCAGAAAGAAGGTTTGGTTTTTGAAGGATTGGTGGATGTTCTTGACAAGCATAAAATTGGCATCACCACCATGCAGGAGACTCGATAGACAGGACACGTTTGAAGTTCCTCTAATACAATGAAGAAAGCAGTACTGCAGCTTACGGAAAAGTTGCTGTATGTATAGAAAGGCCACAGACAATTATGAAGCATGCTTTGGAGCCACGTTTTAATAAGAAGAAAAAATGTCACATCGTCCTTTTCAAAAGGAATTAATAATTATGCAAAAATCAACACTCTGAGGATGTGGAAATACACTAGCAGTGATATGAAGGATTAAGATGAAGACTATTAAAAAAATAGGCAAAGCAATTGATAAAGGATTGTACTCCTGCGAAATGAATAGTACATTCTTGCCGAGATTTTACGTCTTTAAAGGATAATGAAATCAATTTAGACAAGGCATCATCCCATTGTGCGACCTCACCAACACATTTCGGGAGATGTATGAAGAAAGCTGCCGTAAACAGGACTGATACCGCCTTAAACAAAAGTCAAGCCATAACTGCGAGATATTACTGCAGCCTGCACAAGCATTGGGAAAGTGTGAGTAAAAATGGATCGACGTCAAGTTATTTGTATCGGCCAACAAAGAGTCTACTCGTTTGGTGACGTTGCATCAACATTGACTCCGGTCTGACAAGGCAGTCAACTGTTAAATAACAATCATCTGATTTGTAATTTATTTAGTGAAAGGTTTGCCATTTACGAATATGGGTCGTTTAACAACCACAAAACGCGTAAAAATAGTTAAAGCTTACTGCAAAAGTCGGGATTCAAACGTGAGCACTTTGATTATGGTTGCCATAATCAACCTACAGTGCAAGGAATTGCAAAGATTATAAAGAAATTTGAAGAGGCTGGAAGCGTTACAGATATGGTTAGGCCTATGGATCATCGCAATGTATGCATTGTCGAAAATATCGCTTCTGTAAGTGAAAGTGTGTCGGCATTGACGGCATTCTCAGCAATTGGGTCTATCTTGCGGCTGATTACGGCTCATTGTGACATGTTTTAGTTTTGAATTTGCACCTGCATCCATATGGAATCCAATTCACCCATAAATATGCTGACTGGGTGCTGCAGGTACAGGTTTTCGATGCTGATTTTTTGAAAGAAAAAATTCTTTAGTGATGAACTCCATTTCTTACTCGATGGTCACGTCAGCAAGCCAATCGTCACATATGGGGCTCGAAGAACCCGAAAGTGATTGTGAAAAAGTCATATCTTCCGGAAAAATTACTGTTTGGTACGCATTATGGTCTGTATGTGTCGTTAAGCCATATTTTTTTGAAAATGACGCTGGAGGTACCATTACCATCAATTCAGAGCGCTATGACCGTATGACAACCGATTTTGTTTTGGCCTGCGATTGAAGATTACGAAGTGAACGATATGTGGTTTCAAGAAGACAGTCCCACGAAGCCACGCAACATGATCATTTTAGGTTTTATTGAGAAGTTTCCACAAAATGTAATTTTATGTTTTGCTAACGTCAATTGCCTACCAAGATCATGCGATTTGACGCCGTTAAACGTTTTTTGTGGAACTACGTCAAAGACCATATTTACACGGATAAACCTCAAATTTTTGAGCATTTGAAAACCAACATTAGCTAAGTTATTGCCGAGAAACCGCCCGAAATGTGCAAAAAAGTGATCGAAATTTACCTCAAAAGGATCCACTGCTGCAACCAATCCAGAGGCGGTCATTTAAATGTGATGCTACGTCAGAGACCGTGTTTACGCAGATAAACCCCTAATTTTTAAGCATGTGCGTAAAGTTGTCGAAAACTACTTCAAAAGGATCCACTGCTGCTACTAATCCAAGGCAGTCATTTAACTGATATTGTATTTCATACATAATGGCAAGATCCAAGCATTATAATGAAATAAAAGCTTCATCGAAGTCATAGCTTTTATTTCTGTTTTATTTAACTTCACTTATGAAACCGAAAAATGGATAACCCGTTATATGGATTCAAGTCTACAATAAAACTTACGGTGACAGCCTGGAGATTGAGAGAAGAGCATTGATTGAAACAGATGTTACCATGAGTTTAGTAATCATTGTAATGACAAAACGTTCTCTCAACGAATAAAAATTTAACTGCAAAAAAATCGATCAGATGCAGAAACTTTGAAGAATCAATTCTGCGAGAATTCGACAGAAAAATCCTAGTCGTCGTGTAAGAAGATGATTAATAATGATAGAGTAAACAGAAACCCATTACTATTGCATGACATAGTAATGCTTTACTTAGCACGGTTAGATTGACCTGATTTGGGTCAGGTATGCACCATTTTGTTCTACAATTTGTTGCTATTTTGAAGGTAATTTCGTTATGCCTCTCTCACCGAAAGCCTCGACTTTATTGGCTAAAAAAACCGGTACAGTCAACTTTTCAATCTTGTCTTGAGACGAATTGTTAACCACAAAAGTTATTCGCCATAGATAACACCAACTGTTAATTATTTAGTGCCAGTCCGGACCATAAGCTGGATGCATAAGAACCACCCAGTCTTTGGGCAGTCAATATCGTAACAGGCATCGTCCTGATTCTTCTCATATTGGCCAAAGCTGGAACACTTCTGGGCGATTGCTTTTTCTACCTATTGTGGCGCGATATTTCCCGGATCTTTATTATTTCCAAATCGTGTCTTTCGTAATAATGGGTTTCACAATGCGATGGTAGCCAGAAATAATCTCCTCATAAATGTTTTCGAAAAAAAATTTGTGTTTTTGGCACTGAGACCAAAAAAAATCTCTTAAAACTGAGTTGACTGATATGTTCGAGGTGCTAACATCATGAGCAACGTCTCTAATTGCTTTTCATCAATTTTCTTCGATAGAGGCTGATGACTAGACTGAGATTTTGATACACGAACAATTGACACGCCTCTCGGAAAATTTGATAGGGAACAAAGGTTGATGGAAATATCCTATTAGTTGGCAACTGGAATAGACACAAATAGATATCTATAATACGCCGCCCGTAGATAATAACTCCTAGCGCTTCGATCTTCTATGCTTATCCTCCAATTCGTCACATCAAGTTTCGATAGTATTTCAAAAGCCTGCTTCTTTCAATGGAGTTTTGGTGGCCCTCTTCTGCGCCGTCCATCGAGTTCGTTGTCGAAAACTTTCCATGCCGGAGAAGTTGGGTCCATCCGCGCAACATGACTCAGCCAACGCAATCGTTGTATATTAATGCGTTTGACCACGTCGATGTCGGCATATAACTCATACAGATCATTGTTCAAGCGACGCCTCTCCGACGACTCTCCGTAAACAGTGATGGGTTCATATATTTTCCGTAGTATTTTCCTCTCAAAAACTGCTAATACTGATTCATCTGCTTGCGTCATGACCCACAATTCTGCGCCATATAACAAGACACATAGAACAAACGTCTGGTACAGTCGGATTTTTGTTTGTCTAGAGAGGGCTTTATCATTGAATCGTTTGCTTAGCCCATAGTAACATCTGATAGCAAGCAATACTCTTCTCTTTATCTTCACACTGACATCATTCGTTTTGTTTACAGCTGAACAGAGGTATATGAATTCTTCCACCACTTGAAAATTATAGTAGTCAACGTTCACACAGCGTCGCAAACGAGTAGACCCTTTGTTCATTGAAAACAATAACTTTGTGTTATCCTCGTTCACCACAAGATCCATTTTCGCTGCTTCCTTCTCGATGCTTGAGAAGGCTGCAGTAACATCTCGCAGTTTTCGGCCAATAATGTCTATGTCTGTCTACATATGCGAGTAACATATGACTTTTATTAAAGATGGTATCAGTAGTGTTAACTGCAGCTTTCCTTATATTATCATCATCATAATCATCTTCAACAGTATGTTGAAGAGATCTCACGATAGACTGTCGCCCTGCCTAAATCGTCGCTTGATGTAAAAAGGCTCTCCTAGATTTTTGTCTATCTTTACTAAAGATTTCATGCTAGTCAGTGTCATCCTACAAAGACATATAAGCTTCATAAGAATTCCAAACTCAGACATGGTCTCATACAGCTTTTGCCGTATCGGGCTATCGAAGGCAACTTTATAATCGGTGAAAAGATGGTACGTGTCGATCTGTTTCTCTTAGGTTTTCTTCAGAATTTTTCGTAGTGTGAATATATGGTCAGTTGTTGATTTACCAGGTCTAAAGCCACACTAATAAGGTCCAATCAGATCAGTTAGAATCGCCTTTAATTTTTCACATATCACACTCGACAGGACCTTATAACAATAGGTAAAAGACTAATACCGCGATACTTTTTACAAGCACTTGGATTGCCTTTTTTAAACACAGGACACATTACACTCAAATTATAATTATCGGCCATGTTTTCCTCGAGTCAAATCGTATTTAGGAGCTGATGCAGTCTGTTTATCAACTCATCGAAATATATGTTAGCGAATTACTTAGAATGTAAGAAAATCTGAATAAATACCAATTTGTATATTCAGACGACTCTACATATAAGATAAGAGACCAAGTTAGCTTTAGTTTGGTGGAAAACGAAGAAACTGCAAAAAATTGCGCTGTCTCCAGATTATAGTTGTATATTTACTGCTGAAATCATTGCAATATTTGAAGCAGTGAAGTACACTTACAATAAAAATCAAAGATATGCGATTTTTACAGATTCGTTATCTGTTTTGGAAGCCATTTCAAGCTCATGAAATAAGGACATTTATATGAAGTTAATAAGGGATATTTTGATACGGCAAGACAAACCGATTAAAATCATTTGGGTACCAGATCATAAAGATATCCACGGACATGAACTAGCTGACAAAGTAGCCAAGCAAGTCATAATGCAACCACTTCACTTTTTTGAAAACTTATCAAAAGATCAAAAGATATAATTAAATTCATAAATAACATATTTTTATATGAACAAAAAGATGAGTGGCTCAATACAATTGATTGGTACAAATATTATATATAAATCCAAAAATAATCTCCATTCATGCCTATTTAAAGCATGATTCGATTCTTTCAAGAAGAGATCAAATTAAAATAATCTGTCTAAGACTAAGTCATTCTGATCTATCAAGTTATCGACAAGAGTTTAAAGAAAGCATGTCTTTTCTGCATATCAGATACAACTAACATGCAACATTTCCTACAAAATTGTCATCATATAAACAAACTCAAACATGGATATATTGTTCGCAAAAATTTGCTGGACATCTTAATAAACATTGAAAAGGATAACAATAAAAAAGATTTAATATATTTCTTAAAAGTTGCATGTCTCTATAATTTTTTTAGCAACATATTAACCGTATATTAAAGTAATTCTAATACATAGCACTTAAGCTTAAGATCTACAAATGTATTCCGAGCTTGTACTCATTACATTTGTAAATTATTATATGCGCAACTAAGTTCTCGCTGTTTGGCAATAGATGGTGCCAGCTGTAAGTGGTAGAGAATTTTGGCATAACTTAAACGTCATAAGCCAAGCTTAGACATATGGTAAACATACCGCCTTGACATAATAGTGAGTCACTTTTGACGTCATATTCTTTTGGTTGTGGGAATATGTACGAGTATGATTTTCAGACAAATAATCGTCATATGCGGAAAGTATTGATTTTTTTTCTTTCAATCAAAGAAAACGGCGGCTGAAGCTCATCGAGAGCTTCAAAACGTTTACGAAGATGCTGCTTTTAATTGAAACAACTTGTCGAGATTGGTTCTGTACCTTGTGATTTTGATGTTGACGACCGTTCGCGTGAAGGAAGACGAAAAACCTTCGAAAACACTGAATTGACGTGTTTGCTTGATGGGGATCCGTGATAAATGCAGGTGGAGCTTGCTTAAGTATTAGGAGTTACCCGCTAAGCTATTTCCAAGCTATTGTATGCGTTGGGAATGATTCAGAAGCAAGGAACTTGGTTTCCTTTTGAGTTGCAGTCGAGGGTCGAGTCAACGACAAAAAAAGGAAGAGTTTTCTTCATCGTATTGTAATGGGTGATGAAAAATGGATTCATTACAGCAATCCAAAGAAAAGATAGTCATGGGGGTTGCCCGGTTATGTTTCTACGTGGTCGCCTCGGTTGAACATTCACGCTGCGAAAGTTACGCTCTGTATTTGGTGGGACCAGGTCGGTGATATTTACTACGAGCTGTTGAAACCAAACGAAACCATTACTGGGGATTGATATCGACTTTAATTAATACGATTGAGCCGAACTCTGCACAAACAACGCCCACAATACGCGGAGAGGCACAAAATAGTGATTCTTCAGCATAACAACGCTCGGCCTCACGTGGCGAAGCCCGTTAAAATCTACCTGGAAATCGGAAATCTTATCCCATTGGCCATATTCTCCAGATATTGCGCCGCTCGATTATCAGTTGTTTCGTTCGATGGCACACGGTTGGGTGACCAGCAGTTCCATTCGTATAACGACATCAAAGAATGGCTAGATTCGTGGATAACCTCAAAAGATGAACAGTTTTACGGTGACGGAATTCGAGCTTTGCCAGAAGGATAGAAAAAAATACTAGCTAGCGATGGGCAATACTTTCAAAGAATCATTTGTAAACAGGTTTTCATAATAAAGTTGCATCTTTATAAAAAAAAAAAAAAAAAAAACAGCGAGAACTTAGTTGCGCACCTAATGCTATAAATATAATGATGTAGTAAATAAATAGATAAAAAGATACCCCACATAAAAGAACCACGAACATTTTCCATATTTATATGTCATCGATATCGTTTTTGCTTTGCTTTTTAATATTCATCGTTTTGATCGGTTAGCCTTTTGTAATTGTAACCCTTAACCATCCAAGACATCAGAAACTTTGCCAAACACGTGTAAATTATTCTTTTGTCGGCCAACTACGGGTCACAGGTTCCCCTTCGAGCAATTAAAAACATATTTTCAATTTTTGGTGTTGTAAAAGAGTATCCTTTTATCGTGTATTTATTGCACGTATAAGAGAATTCCAATGCGGGTGTGGTGTTTTAACATGTTGTCTTGCAACATCTAGATAGTGGGCATGCGTCCTTTGAAGCGCAACATGTTAACACAGTTTGAGACTGAAGAGGGGAAATCCTGTCTGAGAACTATAATGGACAAGAGTGATGGAGAAGTTGCATATGCGACAAGTTTGAACCACAAACGTTTTATGAACAATAAAAACGCAATTAAAGCGTAATTACAGAAATAAAAGAATGAACTAAAGTTTAATTTTAACTTTTGACATATAATTTTGGAATGCAAAAATACCGCTAAAGTGGTGTTTTTGAAGCAAAGGAAATGGAAGCTGTATATATGAAAATGTATGTGTGCATATGTGTGCGATATATCCAGGATAACGTACATTAGTAGTAGTAACAATTCGCATATCCTTTTGCACAGATTATCTTTGATTACAGCAAATTTCCCAGAGATCATTTCAAAAAACAAAGTTCAAGTTATAAATTATCATCTTCCATCATCGATGTGGATTTGTGTATGAATAACTTTTGTTAAAGCCGTCAAGTGTTTTGTCTTCTTAATCTCTTTTCATTCCCTCCGCTTTGTTAACCTCTTTTTAGGCTCATGATTGGCTTTTGTTGCAGAATTGTCGTTTAGTTTCTTTTTTGGTATGATTCTTTCGTTTTTTTTGCCTCTCTCGTCCATAAAATGTGTTAAAAAGTTTTTGATAAAATGTCTTAAGCGTAAAAAATGCAGATGTTGCAGTTCTCGTTTGAGCTAACGTGTCTAGAATCTTTTTTCCACTCTGCTTTATTTTATTTCACTTCTTTCTTTTTTTTTTTTTGTTTAGCAAAAGTGCCCAACAAAAAGAGCACCGAGATGTGTAAAGCAACAACACTGCGGAGATTTATGACTGTTCCATGTTGTTTTCCACACAGTAAAGTTGTTTTGCTCCTGCCATTACACTTTACGCCCGCACATGTTGCTACACATATCCATACACCGCCATCCACATCGACAAACGCCGCAAGGAACAGGAACACTAAACAACATTGGTATAGAAACGAAATCAGCTCAACTTTGACATCATTTTTTTTTTTTTGTTAGTGTTAAGAATCATATTTGAAAAGTTTACAACAACTTTGAAGAGGCATGCATTATGGTGTTACAGTGGTTAATGCGTGTAATGATATTGAAAGCAACTCTTTGGCTTTGAAATACAGTGACTTAAATCAGCATATCAATTATTGGTTCCTCTCTCCCCCTATATATCAGATTTGGTATTATACCTATCATGAGAGGAAAGTGTATTGTTGTGTTTACAAAAAACCCCGAAACAAATCAAATCGTAAAATTGTTTTAATTTGTTTAATTTTGTGGCACCCTAATCCAAATTATACACAATTTTGATTCTGATTTCGACAACAGAATCAAAATTGTATTATATCAAATTCTGTTTCATACAATCAAACCGGAATCATAAACATAAACATAAAACGTTCAAAACAATAGACAACAAAAATCTTCTATAAATGAAAAACGTATGAAAGTTTTCGTCAAACATCAACAATTTTAAAAAGCTATGCTTACAAAGAAAAAACGGCTTAGGTGGAGTTTGTAAAAAGTCGTAAGTATTTTGTCCTTACACGGTCGCACATTAACGTCCAATGGAAACTTAAAAATTCCGCAAAGATTACAACAAGTTATAGTGATTTTTCAAAATAGCGATTTATAAAAAATTTGGTAATACGAAGGCGTTCCCAAAATTAGCCGACTTGAAGTGTAGATGATGCCAGTAGTTTGAAAAAAATTATTTTGGTGAAAAGTGGCAACCCTATAAAACATATTTTTTAAGTTTCAAGGCGCTACGTTGTTCAGTACTTTTATTTGAACCATTACAAGTCCCAACAACGTGGCACTGTTTAGTATTTTCATTTGAGCCATCAAAAGTAAACCATCTCTGTGAATTTGTGAACATGGAAAAAGTTTGGTCACCGTTATGTAATTCAATATTTCCATTTGAACGGTCTCAGTTCAACCAATATTAAAGTTCCTACTAGATTATACTCTGGGGAAGTCTGCTTCTTCGTTTATGACTGCAATATATTGGGTAGCAGAGTTTAAGCGAGGTCGTACAAGCCGCCAAGACGGGCATCGTAGTGAGCGACCAACTGAGGTGTCCACGCCAGACACGGTTAAAAAAAATTCACAAAGTGGTATTGGATGATTGTCGTCAGAAGGTGCCTGAGCTGGCTGAAATGATAGGCCGTGCTATACATCGTATATTGACCGAAGATTTGAAGATGAGAAAGCTGTGCGCAAGATGGATGCCGCGCTTGCTTTCAGCAGAGCAAAAACAGCGTCGTGAAGATGTTTCAGTAGAGTGTATGGCAAAGTTTGCCCGCAATAAAATCGAATTTTTGCATCGATTTATAACCATGAAAGAAACATGGGTCCATCACTTCACACCGGTGTCTTCAAATTTGAAGCTACTTCAGAAACTCTGGTGTGCATGATAAAGAACTTTTTCTAATCCCTTAAGAGCTATTTCACGAAGGCAACAATTTGTACAAATTGTTAATAGTAAAAGTACTTTGAAACTAGTGGAGCATGAAGACCCCCAGGGAAGAGTATTGGGCGCTTTGTTATTTTATCTTTATATAAATGACTTGATAAATATTGATTTGTCAGGTAAAATGTTTATGTACGCTGATGATATTGTTGTTATTTTTTATCCATATAAATATGAAATGGCTGTGAAGCCTTACATACAACGAGTAGCAAGTCTTTTAACAGATTATTAGCGTATTAATAAACTTTTCCTTAATTCAAATAAAACGAAATTGATAAGATTTAGGCTACATTGTCGGTTCAACGACTACTTCAGGATATACGTAGATAGGGTAGAGACATGGTAGCCATTGTTATGATAAAATGAAGCTTGGAACTCTTTCTTGTAAAAAAGTAGCGTTTCACGGGCTTTATGGGATGGCGACGAGTGTTTTTGAAACGTCCAATGTTTACGTGACAAAAGCAATAGAGATTGGGTAGTTGATTTATCCTTACGCTCTGTTCAATGAAAACGCACTACAAAAACTCGTACTGCATTTAGGCTGAAAACATACTCAAAATAAGTATACCAAATCTACTCAATGCTAGTAAATGAGTAAGTGAACCTTAAATAGTACGCACTTAAAATAAGTGCGCAAACTTCCACGAATAATTTACTTAACTATTTTGAGTATGAAGATACTTGCCGTCATATGGAAATCAATTTTACTCAGTTTCAGTTCATTTTAACCCGAAACTAATTCACTTTTTTTTATTTCGAGTGCGAGTAGAGGGCATCCTGTGGCAGTTACAGTGGCACAAATCGTTACTGATGCAGGCTTTTGCTTTCGCAATGTAGTTCACTGGTCTACATTTTATTATTTGTTTTATTTTTTGGAAAATATATAATTTTCAAATGGTGTAACACCTTTGTTCTTTGCGGGCGAACTGTCTTTCGTGCAGGGATTAAATTTTTTACTTTTTGTATTTTGTAGGGAATCAATCATAAATTGATATCGCATTGCACTTTGTTGGGGATTACGTTGTATTCTGATCTTCACGTTTACAACCATATTTGGCGATATTGCTGTTTTTGGATGTCCATCGCCATGACATGCAATAGTTCGATGCACAAACATTTTGTTCACACATAAATATCGTAGTTTATTAGGATTAACTGTTCGAAATTTTCCAGCAAAACTTAAAGCAACAAATCTTTTGCTTTAGAAGTTCATTTTGATAACTTTTTTTCACTGTGATGTAAAATGATATGTTAGACTTATAACTAACATAACAGACTGACGCTTGTCAAAAAATGAGCGGGCTATCTTCAGCCGATTGGTTGCTATAGTAGCGTGCAGTTGGTAACACTGTGAGTGCTTAACCCTGTATTTATATTAACAAAAGAAATGCCGTTCTCTGTTGAAACTACTGAAAATGGACCACAATTGATAAGAGCAATATCAATCACTGCTGAAAATAGGCCATATCAGTGCACCTTTTCATATATAAAATTGAAATTTTTTTGCCAATTGAACTGCATTTTGTCGTGTATTACGTTGAATTCCGGTCTTCACCTTTCGAACCATTTCTGGCGATGGTGCTGTTGGATTTGGATGTCCACCTCCATGACGTTTTTTCATGCCGCCAATATCATTGTAATGTGTAATAGTTCGATATACAAATACAACTGTGACGTAAAATCATATGCCTCCATAGGCTTCAGATAACACAAGAGAGTAATGCTTATTAAAAAATGAGCGCGCTGTCATCAGCCATTTGGGTTCTACTGTACCGAGAAGTTTACTCTCTCTCTCTCTCTCTGAAAACGGAATATATTAAAGCATCCTTTCATATTTTCCTCATTAAAATTTAGCCGACCTAACTCGTTCTTTTCGCTTCCAAATGCCAAAGTTCTCATTCGAATCCGACATCGTGTTCTTTCTACATAATATCAAATCATGCTACTTTTGAATGTATTTGACCGCCTATAAATTCATTTTATTACGATCCCTTGACCACATCATTTCATATTATGTTCTGATGTGCCTAAAATAATTTCAAATATTTTGGGTATAAAATACTTTAAATAATTTCATATTTCCTTTTGCCAGCAGTTTGTAAATGTGCAAATTATATAATGTAGAATTTGTCATCTTTCATTGTTGTTGCATTTTATAGAGTTTTAAAGTTTTGCTAAATCAATTCATATTACAAAATAATACAGCAATTGTTTAATAGAGTTTATTTACCAACGAACAATGGAAACCTTTGAAAAGTATTTTCTAATCATTAGAAATTTTACTCCTCACTCGCTCGCTCTTTTGTGCCACAGAACAAACAACTTTCTTCCAGCAAACATTCGGAAACGTACAAACTTCGAAACACAACTAGTACGAAATAGGGCTGGCAGACAGTTAAAGGGCCATAGCTACGTTACAATGAAGTGAACAACATGGGAGGCTGGCGTTGCGAGGTTACACAGAATTGCAAAGTTGCCATAATGTTGAGGAAAGTTAAGAAAATTTGATATTTTTAGTGGAAAGTCTTTGTATAGGGATTCACACTATTTATCCTCGCCACAAATGGTTATCATCATATTCCTAGTCAAACAACGACAACAACAACATCCCCAAATATTTGGCCAGTAGTAGAAGGAAAAGTTAAGGGACTTAGTTAAATGCTGGTCGATCCTGTAGCTGTGGTGCTTCTAGTCCTTTTGTTAGCTGTGCGTATTTTCTTGAATCTTGAAGTTGGATATTTTAGAAGGAGCTTATGTGAAATTTATGCCGTATCCTCAGAAATCCAATGGTTTAACTTTTATCTTTTATGAGGCTGCACAAGAAGCAGTAACAACGAGTGGATTCGTGCGAGTAGAGTGGAGGGCAAAACATAAACTCGAAATCCTTGTTAAGCGTAATAAACAATTTATTTTAAAAACGATTGTCATGAGTAGTTGTAGCCATAAACAATGATTAAGGATATTAGTTTGAAGAGTTTCTATTTGAGAAATATGCTAGCCAGCAATGAAGCTGTAATAAGAATAATCAACATGGGTGACATTTAAGCTATCCTTGTTTTCAACTAATCACGTTTTTTGTGAAAAAATTCCGGATATGTTCATTTCATAATTTCACTTCGCAAATTTGATTTGGTCATATCATTTTCAACTAATCACATTTTGTGTGTAAAAAATTCGGATATGTTTATTGCATAATTACAATATGATTTGATCTCCAGAACAACAATTTAAAAAAAGTGCAGTAAAGAGAGATGCATTATTTTGACATAATATTGAAGACTTTATTTAGCATATTTAGAGCGATCCGATTTAAGTCAAATATGCGCCGTTTTGTTCGGTAACTTGTTATCATTTTGAAGGTAACTCCATTAGTCATCTCTCATAGAAACCCTCGTTCCTATTGGCAAAAAACTGATACAGCTGATTTTTACAAACCTTCTCTTGAAGTGAATTTTTCACCAGCAAAATCATTTGCCATAGACAAGAACCAGAATGATAATCACTTGGTGTCAGGTCGGGACTATAAAGTGGATGTACAAGAACTTCTCAATGAAACTGCTAGAGCTTGTGGAGAGTCGCTACTGATGTGTTTAGCCTGACGTTGTCCTGATCCAGTGTTGTCCAATCATGCAATGCTGGACGCTTCTGCATGGTTGCTTCCTTCAGACGGTGTCAACAACCGATGAAAATATTAAGAAAGTGAAGAAAATTCTTACGGAGAATCGTCGAATTACAATTAGAGAAGTTGCTGAGGATGTCGGCATATCGGTTGGCTCATGCCATGCAATCTTTTGTGAAATTGTGGACATCAAGAGTGTGGCAGCGAAGTTCGTTCCAAAATTGCTGAATTTTGACCAAAAATAACGTCGCATGAGCTACGTTTAGGAATTGTTGAATGACGTCAACGATGATTTAGATTTGCTTAAAAGGATCATAACTGGTGACCAGTCATGGGTATATGGTTATGACATCGAAACCAAAGACCAATCGACCCAAGGAGAGCCAATACCAAAAAAAGCAAGCCAAATTCGATTAAATGTAAAGGTTTTGCTCATTGCTTTCTTCGACGTAGTGCACCAGGAGTTCTTACCACAAGGTCGTACGGTAAATAAGGAGTATTTCCTTAAAGGTATGCGACGTTTGCGTGAAGCAATACGAGGAAAATTCCTAGAATTGTGAAAAAAAATTCATGGCTTTGGCATCATGATAATGCACCTGCTCCGTCATCCTTGCTTATGAGAGATTATTTGGCCAAAAACAACACCGTTATCATGCCTCAGCCACCGCATTCACCAGATTTGGCCCCCCTGAAGAGACCCATGAAAGAACGGCGTTTTGCGACGATTGAGGATATAAAATCCGAATCGCTGAAAGAGCTCAAAGACGTACCAAAAAGTGCAGTTCAGAACTGCTTCGAGGGTTGGAAAAAACGCTAGCACAAGTGTATTATATCTGGGGGGACTACTTTGCACTCTCATTTTGGACTCATTTTGTGAACACACCTCGTAGTTCCGAATTAACAATTTGGCTATAGCGAGCAGATTATAGTAAATGATTGCCCACTAATTCCACCCAACACGTAACAAATCCATCCTGGTTGCTAATCCTAGGTTCGCCACGGTTTGCCGCGGCTCACGGGGATTTGATCACTACCGCTTTCGCCTGGTGTTGTCATAAGGGGCCAATCAGAAATTGATCAGTAATGGGTCAAGGTACAGTATCAAAACTATAAACACCTTTCACATTCACCTTTCACACATCACTAGTATTTTCACCTTTATCGGAGAAGAACTGTGTAATTTTTACTGGCATCTATCTTTGACGAGCCCTTAAAAAAATACTGAATGAAGCAATCACAGGAATGTCTGCATAGTGTTTAGAGTACGAAATCTTATCATTTCAACGCGTAAATTAATTGCGCTTGTACCTATCAAGTTACTGATTACTAAAGTCTTCTATTGGGAAAATAATAGTTTTCTTCTCCATATACTTAATATCTTCTTCTAAAGAAGTGAAGGCCATGTTGTGTGGCTCGTAGCACTGTCTTATTGAAATCACATACCGTCCAGTTTATAATTTTCAATTGCAGCAGAAAAAAAGTCGATTATCATACGGCTATAACGCTCTGAGTTGACCGTAACGGTCACCTTCAGACAATAATGCGCTCCAAATAGTCACTTTTCCCCATATGTGACAATTATGCTTGTTGACATAACCACCTATTGAGAAATGAGCTTCAATGCTGAAGAAAATGTTGTTCAATTGAAAACCCACTATTGAGCCACCACTTTGTAGTAAGTTTTTGCAATGTTTACGCGTTCTTTGGTTGTTAAACGACACTTTTTGGAAAAGACAAACGTTTCACTGAATAAGTAACGCTTTAGATGACAGGTATTTAACAACTCACAGCCTTGTCAGACCGGCGATTTTAAAACCGATCTCTTCTGGTGCCCCAAATACAAACTGACTGATTTTTCTTCAGTCTTCCATGCTTCATCTCCAATTCGTTACACCCAGTCCTGATAGTATTTCAAAAGGCTGGCCATTCCAACTGAGTTTTGATTGCCCTCATCTGCACAATTCATCAAGTTCGTTATCGAAAACTTTAAATGCTGAAGCAATCGTTGTATATTCTCTCGAAGGCTCCCAACACTAATCCGCTTGTGTCACAACCCAGGATTCTGAACTATGTAGCGAGACAGATAAAAACATCGCCTGGTATAATTTGATGTTTGTTTTTGGTCGAGAGAGGAGTTTAGTATTAAATCGCTTACTTAGTTTCATCGGTTGTCGAGTAATTCTCTTCTCTTAACTTCCATGTAACATCATTAGTTTTATTCGGAGCGGAGCCGACATAGATGAATTCATCCATTCCTTCAAAGTTGTCAACGTTCACGAAGCATCCCAAACGAGATACGATAGCGATAAATTTGTTTTAGCATTACTTACCACCAGACCTGTTTGCTGATTTGCTCTCAATACTGGAGAAGACTGTAGTATTGCCTCGTATTTTTCTGCCAATAACGACAACACCATCGGCATACCATGGCACTGGTCGCGTTAACTGCAGCTTTGCTCATAATCATCTCCAACAGTATGATGAAGAGGTCGCGATAGACTGTCGGTTAGATTATAAAGAAATTCGAAGAGACGGGAAGCGTTACAGATGTAGTCAAGCATCATGTGCATCATCGCAATGTACGCACTGCCGAAAATATCGCTTCTGTTAGTAAAAGTGTGGCGGATAATCCAAATTTGTCGATTCCACGGGGTTCTCAGTAATTGAGTCTACCTTACGGCTTATTATGGCGTATTTTGCATTTGGATTTGAACTTTCATCCATCCACATAAGCCGGCTGACCATTCGCAATGCCGTAGATACGAGGTGTGATCAAAAAATAACCGTTATTTTCAATTTTTTCAAAAAGTATTCATTTATCCATCAATAACTATCTTGTCCCCTTCAAGGTAATTCCCCTCAGATATAATACACTCATGCCAGCGAAACACTTCTGAAATGCGCTTTTTGAGGAAAAAGTCAGCGGGGGCCAAGTCCGGTGAATACGGTGGGTGGTTGAGGCATGATTGCGGTTTTGTTGCTGGCCAAAAACTCACGCACGAGCATCGATGTGTGAGCTGGTGCGTTATCGTGGTGCAAAATCCATGGTTGGTTTTTCCACAATTCTGTGCGTTTCTGACGAATTGCTTCGCGCAAACGGCGCATAACATCAAGGTAGTATTCCTTATTGACCATACGGCCTTGTGGCAAGAATTCATGATGCACCACGCCATTGCAATCGAAGAAAACAGTGAGCAAAACCTTCACATTTGATCGACCTTGACGTGCTTTTTTTCGGTATTGGCTCTTCTGGACGCTTCCATTGGGATGATTGGGCTTTGGTTTCAATGTCATAGTTATGACCTTTTTGAGGAAATCTGGGTCGTTGTTGACGACGTTCAACAACTCCTGACAGATGTCCATGTGATGTTGTTTTTGCTCAAAATTTAGCAATTTTGGGACACTCTTTGCTGCCGCGTGTTTCATGCCTAAAACATCCGCAAAAATTGCTTGGCATGAGCCGAACGATATGCCGCTAACATCATCAGGAAACTCTCTAATAGTGATTGAACGGTTATCCAAAATCATTTTCTTCACTGCTTCAATGTTTTCATCGGTTGTTGACGTGCTCGGGCGACCAGATTTTGAGCTGGACGATATGTGGTTTCAACAAGTCGGTGTCAGGAGCCACGCAGCGCGACCGATTTTGGCTTTATTGCATGAGAAGTAATCTCACATTTGCGCCATGTCAATTGGCCACCAAAATCATTCAAAGTGACCCCGTTACATTTATTTGTGAGACTACGTCAGAGACTAATTTTATGCGGATAATTCTCAAATGTTGGATCATTTGAAAACCAACATTCGCCAAGTTATCGCCGCGAAACCGCCCGAAATGTGCGAAAAAGTGGTCGAAAACTACATCAAAAGGATTCACTGCTGCTACCAATTCAGAGGCGGTCATTTAAATGACTTTACATATTGGCAAGGCCCAATCAATATAATGAAATAAAAGTTTCATCGAAATCACAACTTTTGGGTGTTATTTAATTTAACTTTGGAAAGTGGATCGAAAAGTGGATAATCCGTCAGTTCATCTGACTAAAATTTGTTTTGTTTCTGGCTAAATCATAATATTTGCATATGTATGTATGAATATTACTTTAATTATACAAAAAGTTTATACAATTTCATGCACAATTTTTCTATGCATTATTTTGTTTCTAATTTTCACTCGTTCCATTTCAGTTTATAAATTTATATTCCACTGCATCTACATTGGATTTCAACCTAATGTTTATAAAATACTAAAGTCCTTTTGATATTTACATACAAATCAAAATATTGATAACAATTAAAACACATTGATATCTTATTTGACAATACGCATACATATATATGAATTAGATTGTCTCATGAAAATAAAATAGTTCTAATAGTAAGTAGTTCTAGGGTAGGCAAGAAAGCAATTTTGTTATACACAGACAGTACTTTCGTCATTTTGGAAATGATTTAGCTCAGCTGTTTAAATTGAATGTTATGCTAATATTTCAAGCTTCAATTGGCATATGTCAGAAGGTTTTTATTGATCAGTTTACTTTTAAATCACGTTTTGAAAAGTAACACCTTGGCCATATTTTGTTTTTTTTTTTCGTATTTCAGAAAAGACAAAAAACTACTACTGCGCACCAGGATATTTGTGAAGAATAGTCTGAATATCATAACAGACCGCCTGTGCCAAAGTTAACTTACGAAATTCCGTTCTGGAAATTCCATGCTCAAAGACGACCACCGCAATGGTCGGCCAAATAAGGTTTCCGGAAGTTGCGGAGAGGCTGAAAGTGTTACGCACGGTTGTCGAAATGTGATTGAAACGATTTGCCAAAAAGGTCCTTATTTGGGTGCCGCACGAGCCAAAGGAAATTCACTTAGCAAAACGGATAAAAACTTTCAATTTACAGCTTAAACGCAAAAAAATTATCCTTATTTTTAAAAGCGTTGTCGCTGGGGATGATAAATTCCTTCGAAATCAAAAGTCATTATCCACTTGAATCGACACGTTTCTGTTCGGGAAGTTGCGATGAGGCTATCGGGATATGATCAGAACGACTTGCTAAACAGGTCCTTACTTGGAATCCACTTAGCAAAGCGGATAAGAACGTGCAATTTATTGCTTAAACGCCAACAAAATGATCCTTTGTTTGAAAAGCATTGCCACTGGGGATGATAAATTCGTTCTCTTCAACAATGTCAAACCAAATAGATCTTGGTCGATGAACGCGCTCAAACTTTAGCAAAGGCTTGAAATGAATCAAAAAAGAATGGATAACATGGTGAGATTTTAGGACAACGGAAGTACTTCCAAAGAACTAAACCATGGATTCGAATCTTTACTGCCAGCAATTGAAGAACTTTGATGAATTGCTGATAGGAAAAAGGCCTAAATTGGTAAGCCGCAAGGGCGTGATTTTCCACGATAACCACGGGACGGCCTCACATATATTTGCAGACTTGCTGAAAAAATATTGGGGCTTAGATTAGGTTAGGTTAGGTCAGTGTGACAGTCTGAATAGACAGACTCACTTAAACTACATAGGTCATTGCGACACCATGGAAACTAGAGATGTGTATGTTCCTAGTTTCCACCGTTGAACCATACTGAGCGCCTGAAGAAGCTCTTAAGTCGGACAATACCTATATCGCCTAAATACCCTAGATGCTTAAAGAAATAAGTGCCCAGTGTTAATACCCGCCTGTTCGCCAGGGCGGGGCAATTGGGGCGAAGGCGTTCTATAGACTCCCCCTCCTCTTCATCTCTACAGCTCCTGCAGATGTCACTAGTCGCAACCTTCAGTCTAACTGCATGTTTTCCAGTCAGACGGATACAAGTAATGAGACGTCGGGTCTTGATAGCGACCTCAGGGGCCAAGATGTGCACATTTTTTTTTTGTTATTTGAAAAATCTTTCAATACAAATAAGGGAATCAGTGAATTTTCCAATCTTGGATCAAAAACTTGCCAGAATGATTGCAGCAGGTCATTGCATAAAATAGCACTTGTATTGTAGATTAAAATTTATGTAGATTTAAAATTTATATTTAGCAAAATTCCAAAGTTACTTTCTTGCCAACCCAATAAATGTGAACTTTGCGAAGCTCCGCATTTAACTGCCACAACAGAGTTATGATAGTAACGTTTCTGCCACACAATGGCAACATGTAAAACCTTCCATGGCAAATATTATTATATCAGTGGATTTGAAACATCTCTCAGGAAAGCCATGATACGCCACGATCTGTTTTCACCGGGTAAAACTATTGAACAATGAATTTGCGAGAAACTTGTTATAGTAAATAGAATTTTGTATACTGACTACCTCAAAATTTTACGGAAGGCTTATTGTGAATCGACTTTATCAAAAACACATGCACATGAGCGGTACAGTGCATTCAAAAGCAGTCTAGATGTGGTGGAATGTTAACAAACGTTAAAAAAGGGAAATAATGACTGAAACTTAATTTTAGAGAGCCTCCATGAATGAATTCATACCAATTTGCGCGATTGTTTGGGTATGAAACGCGTTGCACATCGGTTAATTCCGCAAGACTAGAATTTTCTTAAAAAACTGAACTTTATAGAGGACTCAAGATATTCATAAGACGTCTTACAGCTGGTGGTCGGATTTGAGTTTACGACTTTAACTTACAAACTAGTCAACAGGGTTGCAAATGACACCTCCCAGCTGAGCCAGGAATAAAACAAAATCTCGTTAAAGTCAATCAAAAGTTAAGTTAATGTTGACCGTTTTTCTATTAACGCGGTCTTGTGCACTAGAAATTTTTCCCAAAACATCAAACGGTAAATAAAGACGATTTTCCAGGCATTATGCAATGTTTGAGAGATCAAATTTATTGTGGAAGAAGTCGGATTTGCGATAACTTATTTCAGGGATTTTGAACCACGATAACGCATTATTTAAATAGGCTATCATTATGAATAAATTTCTGGCAAAAACCTCAGCAAACAACATCATGAAGCAAGTGTTCAAGTCATATGGCTCCAAGCAACTTTGCTTCATTTCCACAACTCAAACTACCACTTCGAAGAGCCCGTTTTCAGTCGATATTATGTTTTTATCGACTGAAAAATGTCGATATTATGTCTTTTATCGACTAAAAAAGGATATTTTTGCGCCGAAAAATGAAGTCTTCTTATGAAAATGCGTTTGAAAAATGTTTTAGTGATTGAACTGTTCATTGGCATAGCTGTACAGGGTTACCTAATTAGTGGATTCAAAACTGCCGGTCTGGCAAGGCTGTCAGCTGTTTAATACCTGGCGTTTGAAGTGTTATTTATTTAGCTAAAGGTTTGCCATTTATGAATATGGATCGTTTAACAAATGAAAAACGAGTAAAAATAATTACAAATTATCAGAAAAATGGTGATTCAATTGTGGGCACTTTTCGTGCATTGCGGGATGATTATGGTAATCATAATCGGCCTACTGTGCGAGAAATTGGCAAGAATATAAAAAGAAATTTGAAGAGACTGGAAGCGTTACTAATGTGATCAGGCCTAGGAATTATCGCACTGCTGAAAATATCGCTTCTGCTAGGGAAAGTTCGGCGGATAATCCGAATTTGTTGGCTCCATGGCGGTATCAGCAATTGGGCCTATCATACGGCTCATTATGGCGTATTTTGCTTCTGAATTTGCACCTCCATGCATATAGAGTCCAACTCTTGCAATAATTTAAGCCGGCTGACCATTTATAACGCCGTAGATGTGCTGATTGGCTGCTGCAGCAGTAGGCTTTCAAAGCTGATTTTTCGAACAAAATGTTGTTTAGCGGTGAAAATCATTTCTCACTCCGTAGAGACGCCAACGAGCAAAATTGTCCCATATAGGTTTCGGAGAACCCGGAAGTGATTGTGGAAGAGCCATAGCATTTGGAAAAAAATTACTGTTTGGTAAGCTTTGTGGGAAATGACGTTGGCGGAACCGTTTACGTCAATTCAGAGTGCTATAGCCGTATGACAACCGACTTTTTTTGGCCTTGAATTGAAGGTTAAACCTGGACGATATGTGGTTTCAACAAAACATGAGAAGTTTCCAGAAAGCTTTATTTCCCACTTTGGCGACGTCAATTGACCACCAAGGTCATACGATTTGATGCGATTAAAATTTTTTTTTGTAGGGCTACTTTAAAGATCGTGCTTACGCGGATAATCCCAATTGGACCATTTGAAAATCAACATTCGTCCAGCTATTGCCGAGATAACGCCCGAAATGTGGGAAAAAGTAGTAGAAACATACCTTAGAAGGATTTACTGCTGCAATCAATTAAGAGACGACCATTTAAATGTCATTCTACTCGTATTTCATATATAAGGCGAGGTTCAAGAAATGAAGTATAAGTTTCATCAAAATCATAACTTTATGTGTATTTTATTTGATTTTACGTTTGGAAACCGAAAAATTGATAATCCGGTATTATTTCGATAAAGGTCTACTTTGAAGGCGATGCAATAATTTGAATAAATAAGAAATATTTTGTGTTTTATTTAATTAGTTAATTAATTTTTTAATTTAATTTTTTTTGTTTTTTTTTTTTTTTTTTTTTTTGTTGGCAGAATGTACACAGCTTAACTGAAATCTTATCAACTATTTGAATCTAAATTTAAGATAGTTCGGGTACGACATTCTTTAAACTAGTAGGAGCCTTCCTTGATTGGTTCGAGTTTTCGCTATATCTTACTGCAAAGTCTACTTATCACCAGTTTGTATAGCCTGTACTTGCCGGTAGCTCTACTGGTAACTAAAGTGCTATCAAAGAAGAAAAATACCTTTTAATTCATTTCTGCTTTTCGAAACAATTCTTTACATAAG
>JAHXMU010000568.1:1570808-1627850 GCA_019455685.1 Philornis downsi
ATACCTTTTAATTCATTTCTGCTTTTCGAAACAATTCTTTACATAAGGATAGAAATGGTGTATGAAGCTTAACTTCATTGGGCATCTCTGTTTAGATACTGTGTTAACTGAATCTTGTACTTTGAAAAATAACTGCATAATCAACTGTAAGATTATCATATAGCCCTCGTCATTCTGCCTTGTAAAGATGTAGAGTTAATTGTCTTTTTAAATGTATTTTCTCTGAAGTTGCTCTTATTCGGAATGACAATAAAAAGCAAACTTTCCAGAAATTTCAATGACTCGTTTACGTTATTTGAAACAACGTTGCTTCAAATAACTTCAAATAATGATTCTGTTATTTTGATTTTGAAAACTCAATTTATTGAGTATTGTTTTGCATATCTGGTTTCGAAGGCAAAAAGTATAATTAAAATAATATAGACAAATACCAATGTGAATGATAAAAATTGATGTAGATGTGTGTGTACGACAATACACAGTAGGAGTCATTAATTTTGAAACGTTTAGTACGAGTCAGCATCTGTAAGTGTTTAACAGAGTTCTGGATAAAAAAAAGTCAATGAAAAAAATTGCAGAATTCGGAAACAATGTTATTGTTGAGTATAAAATAGTTGTGTTTTTATCTTGTCGAATACGTCGGAATTTTATTTATTTTTTGTTTGATTAGAAAAACGGACATAAAAACAAACCCAAATATGTACGAGGTGTGTTCGATTATTATTTTTTTCCTTATGTTGGTACACTCGTCTCGAAGATATATTGACGGTTTTATCCATTCTGCTATCGAAAAAAATTGATCAAAGAAGTTGCATCAAATTTTGTGTAAAAAATGGAAATAAAAAAATGTTCACAAGTGGTACAAGCTTTTCGCAGAAGGTTGAGAAGATGTAAACGAATGAAGTGAAGAATGAAGTTGCTGAGGATGTCGACATATCAGTTGGCTCATGCCAAGCAATCTTTTCGGAAATTTTGGGCATGAAGCGTGTCGCAGCGAAGTTCGTTCCAAAATTGCTGAATTTTGACCAAAAACAGCATCCTATGAGCATCGCTCACAAATTGTTGAATGACGTCAACGATGATCCAGATTTGCTTAAAAGGGTCATAGCGACGAATCATGGGTGCATGGTTATGACATCGAAACCAAGTCCGATATCGATTTAAGGTCAATCAAAAGCTTTTCACAAAACAAGAATAACAAAAAGTAATATAAGTTGTGAAATTTTTTATAGTGAACATTCGTGATTAGTCAACTAAAATTACTTTCAGATACTGTGCAATGTTACCATTGTTCTGTCACCTACTGCCGCTTACCAACACTATGGAGAATGCGTATGCATGGTAGTATGCGTAATTGCAATAATAATTTCACTTCACTTCTATATTTGAATTTGTTTGTATTTTTTTTTTTTTGTATTTCGTTGAATGAAACTCAGTTTGAAAACTAAAATAAAATGTATCCTTTATAAACGAAGTAAATATGTTAGTGGCTCTATGAATTTTGTCAAAGCACTAAATTCACTACGAATATAAATAAATAAGAACAGCAAATAAATTAAAATAACTATTAGTATTTGCATTCAGACATTTAACTTTAGGAACCCATTTAAATTTAAATAATACTTCTGTATGCTAACATGTGTGTTAGCGTAGATGAAAAACATGTCTGTGTTAATAATAATAAATAATAAAACAGTCTCAAATTTAGACGGACGATGTCATGAACGATGTACCACTGCATCTTGTAGTAAAAACAAGTAAAGAGGATTGGCCAATAAAACCCATAATATTTATTATTAATTCTATTTTATTGTATTGCCTTCAAAGCGGGTCCCTTCCGATATAATAAACTTATTCCAAAAGATAACTTAATCATTAAAACATTTTTTATGCTTTCGTCGAGAATTCTCTTTTAGGTCTTCCATCGACTGTAAATGGCTGCCTCGATTTGATAATTTAAGTTCTGGAGAATACGGTGGTTGTTCTATAATATCTGTTGACCCAGTAAAAAAAGTGCATTCAAAGAAGAAAATATTCTTCACAACTTGTGATAGGGAAATGATGAAAACCTCCATAATCAATACTGAAATTGACATGGGGTTGTCAGAGGAGAAGAACACTATTTCATGATCCCTCTTCGACATATACAGGGTGGCGCAATAGAACGTGCATATTTAAAAAATAGATTAAAAAATAAATACAAAAGGTATGGTTAAAATAAATCTAAGGCATTGTAGAGTAATAAATGGAGTTTATTTTTTAAAAATAACATCATCTAAATGGTGACCCTCTCTACGACGGCACTCCTCTAACCGCAAACGAAAATTATTGAAAACTTTCTTCAGTAATACTGGTGTAATGGCTGCCATTTCACCACGGATATTCTCCTTGAGCTGAACGATGTTTCTTGGATTATTACTGTAGACTTCGTGTTTGAGGTATCCTCACAAAAAAGTCAAGAGGCGTCAAGTCTGGACTACGTGGGGGCCATTGGATATCACCTCTTTTCAAAATCAGTTTGCCAGGGAACATCTGCTTCACCACCGCCATGGAGTCATTTGATGTGTGACAGGTAGCTCCATCTTGTTGGAACCAAGTTCTGGAATTCACTATTCTTGAACTTTCAATTTCTGGAGCCAAAAATCCGTCCAACATCTCAACATAGCGTTCCGTATTAACCGTGACGTGTTGGCCCCGCGCATTTTCGAAGAAAAAAGGACCAATTATTCCTCTGCCAGAGATTGCTGCCCATACTGTCACTTTAGGACTATCCAATGGTTTCTGGTGTTTGATTTTGGGATTTTCACTGTTCCAGTAACGACAATTTTGATGGTTTACGAACCCATTCATAAGGAAATGAGCCTCGTCAGAGAAAAGGATATTGTCAAAATTTGAAAATCGATTAAGCATTTCATTAGCAAATGCGAGCCTTGCTATGAAGTCATACTCTTTCAATTCTTGTGTTAATTGCAGCTTATATGGATGCAGTTTAAGATATAATGTTAAAATTGGGTTGGCGGGCTCATGGAGTTTTAGTCGCTATGAATCACTTCGACGGGAAGCGTCGCGCATTTTATGAGAATGAATTTCAACACTAAAAGTAATCACATTAGAGTTCATATATTGCTACTAGGCGACTATATTGTGCTGAATATGGACTACGGCGAATTAGAGAGGCTCCGAGTGCTAATTTAATTAAAATATGGGTAAAGCGTTTTGAAGAGACCGGTTCAACATTTAAACCACAAGCAAATGGTCACCCAAGAACATCTAGGACCGAAGACAATGTTGAGAGAGTTATGGAGTCAGTACGAGGAAATCCACAAATGTCGACTCGCAATAGATCGTCTGTCGTCGTGTTCTTTGCAACGAATTTTAACATTGGATCTTAAACTGCATCCATATAAGCTGCAATTAACAAAAGAATTGAAAGAGTCTAATGAAATGCTTAATCGATTTTCCAATTTTGACAATATCCTTTTCTCTGACGAGGCTCATTTCCTTATGAATGGGTTCGTAAACCGCCAAAATTGTCGTTACTGGAACAGTGAAAATCCCAAAATCAAACACCAGAAACCATTGTAAGTCCGAAAGTGACAGCATGGGCAGCAATCTCTGGCAGAGGAATAATTGGTCCTTTTTTCTTCGAAAATGCGCGGGGCCAAAACGTCACGGTTAATACGGAACGCTATGTTGAGATGTTGGACGGATTTTTGGCTCCAGAAATTGAAAATTCAAGAATAGTGAATTCCAGAACTTGGTTCCAACAAGATGGAGCTACCAAATGACTCCATGGCGGTGATGAAGCAGTTGTTCCTGGCAGACTGATTTCGAAAAGAGGTGATATCCCATGGCCCCCACGTAGTCCAGATTTGACGCCTCTTGACTTTTTTTTGTGGGGAAACACAAAGTCTACAGTAATAATCGAAGAAACATCGTTCAAGGAGAATATCCGTGGTGAAATAGCAGCCATTACACCAGTATTACTGAAAAAAGTTTTTAATAATTTTCGTTTGCGGTTAGAGGAGTGCCGTCGTAGAGAGGGTCACCATTTAGATGATGTTATTTTCAGACATAAACTCCATTTATTACTCTACAATGCCTTAGATTTATTTTAACCATACCTTTTGTATTTATTTTTTAATCTATTTTTTAAATATGCACGTTCTATTGCTCCACCCTATAGTATTAAAAAGGATGACAATTTTTTGATATAAACCTTATCGAAATTGATCGCCTAAGCTCGCTTTTATTGCTTCCTCCCAGCACAGTTTTCACTAGAATATAACCATATAAACGCCATATGATACGGTTTTGAAAGGGACAGACCTTATTGAGAATGGACCAAACCCCGACTTATATTTCGCTATAGTTTTTATACAAAAGAACTTGCAAAGTTTTAAAATATAGCTTCTGCAAAATGTATTTGTATATGATTTTATACAATGAACAGTAGTAAAAACAAATCCATCATTTTTTCCATTACGTTAAAGGCTTTATTTAGCATAGATGGAATGATTCGATTAGGTTCGATAACTTTGAATGTAGTTCCATTACGCCTCTCATAGGGAAACCTTCAACGCTATTGGCAAAAAGTTGGGACAGTCGACAGAAGCATCTTTTGAGGGGAACCTTCCACCAACAAAATCATTCACCGTGTACAGGAACAGATGGTCACTATTTGGTGCCAGTTCGGGACTATTAGATGGATACATAACAACAATCCCAACCAAATTTTTGGAAAACATTATCGAACAGTGAGGCTTAGTGTTGTCCTGATGCTGCCCTGCTGCGTCTTTCTTCTCCTAATGGACAAAGTTGGCCGCTTCTGAGCGATTGCTTCCTTTAGACGGTCTATTTGTTGACAATGTAAGTCCGAACTAAGATTTTGACCGTATGGGAGAAGCTCATTGTAGGCTAGATTCCCTACTAACCTCACCAAACACACAGTGAAACCTACCTGACCGTCAATTCCATCATTTGGGCCGGCTAGCTGCAACACGACCACAGTCGTTTGCAATTGATATTGGCTTATGTAGCCCACTTTTCATCACCAGTCACTTCGCTTCGGAAATGGATAGATTTTGTTCCGATTCAGTAGCGATTTGCTGATGGAAATTCTGTTCACAGGGGTTTTTGCTTTAACTCGCGTAGCACCCATATATGAAGCTTCTGTTTTTATCCAATCTTAATCAAGTGGTTCCACATGTTTTCCTTTGCAGAGTTCACTTCCTGGACAGAAGAAGTCCACGAGGGTTTAACGTGAGTCTCGCCGTGAGGGCCTTACCCACGGCACACACTGGGCATATTACAATGAGATTGCCAACGTCCCCCTGGGACAACCAAGTAAAACTTAGGCTATCTATTAAAAGGGGCTGACAATTGTGGTACTACCACATATTGTCAACCCTTTCTTCGCAGCCAGGAGATACCAAATTGATTATGCTAGTATGTAACATAATCCCTACTGGCGGAGGTGGGGCCTATCTTACCGCCTCTGCTACTCTATGGGTCTGTAGCACCCGGTTGCAATGCAACTCCACATTCGAGCACAAAGTCTCTACCAGCGATTTTGGTATCAACCACAACCCGCGTGAAGCGAAGTGAAGCGTGAAGTGAAAAGAGTACAAAGTACATACCTGCAGGCACCGATATCCCAGGCAGATGGAACGCTGACTGACTGTTACAGTATCAGGAGCTTAAAATGTATTCACACTTTCAGCCACCTATCTTTCGTTTTCAGCTTCATCGAAGAAAGACTGTCAAGAGCGCGATGCATCTTTGACATACAAACAAAACTAAAACGCGCTGAGTGACTGTTACAGTATCAGGAGCATAAAATGTAATTGCACTTTCAGCCACCCATCTTTCGTTTTTGACTTCATTGAAGAAAGGCTTAACTAAGGAGTATTTTCTCATAGGTGCTTTTCATTTTTGACACGTGCTCAAAAAATACTGAGTCAAGTAATTGAAAAATTGCCAGAGTAGTTTTTTCGGGTACAAAATCTTATTTTTCTAATGCCATTTATGTAGTTTAAAACAATCGCGTTTAGATAAACAACACGATATACAAATTACTAAAGTCAACTATTGAAGAAACAATATATGTAGATGCCCTTCCGCTATATCTGCAAATTAGCCATATGATGTGATTGGGTAGGACGTGATCCATATCGACAACAGAGCATATTGGTAAATATATTTACGTGGTTTATTTCGATTAGGGCAGCGTGGGGTATGTTATGGTCGGTTGTGACTGACTGTAATAATGCAAACCCTGTTCAACTATGCCCCCATCCAACTATTGCAGCGTTTAGATGATAAAATTATGGAAAAAGGCCGCATTTGGTAAAAAAGAAAGTGTTGTTTCATCAAGACAATGCTTGAGTTCGCACATCCACCATTGTGATGGCCAAAATTAATAAATTAAAGTTCGAATTGGTTCATTACGCACCTTATTCGGTTGTGACTGACTGTAATACAAAGCCTGTTCAACTGTGCACCGATCCAACTGTGTGCCCGTCAACTGCGAATGATGGCATTATTACACCGTATCGACTGTATCGCATGTGATCATTCTTTTGAGCCCTGGTACAATCGTCCATTTCTCTCTGAGCAGCGGTCACATCGTTGCGATTACAACATTTTGAGTAGTCGAGTAATCGTCAAGTCAGTATTCAGCATCGTCATTGGAATGGTAGAACCCATTTTAGTTAGCTTAAACATAGCAACGCGTGAAACCTCCTCCTGTGATGCAATCTACGGAATTTAATATTTCGAAAATAAGCTCACTATTTCACTTCGTTTATGATTTTCTAAAATGTAATTAAATTGTAAATTATTAAGTTACTAATTACTTCTGCTGGGTTACATAAAATATTGCACAAATGCATACGTTAGCATTTGTATTTTTATATAAATTAAAATATTTGTCTACAAAGTTCACATGCTCGTTGAACGTATTCTGTGCACGAACCCACCACAAGGAGGTTCCGCAACATACAGAAGCATATTGTTGAAATAAAAGTGTTTAATATTCTACATTATCCCATATCTTGCCAGACGTAATCCAACTGTTGGAATCTGTCTGTTGTGGCGTTACGTTACGTCGTGCAACGCTCAGTGCGCTTGATGCAGCGAACCAATTAATCATCGTCGTAACACATCATCGTAATGAATTATGCTGCTCGTAAACTGACGTATAACGGTGAATGTGTGCGTATATGACTGCGTAAGCCACTTACGTTATGCATATGCTGGAAGAGCACAGCAAGAGCGTAGGGAGTGGACAGAAGTTTTTCACAAAATTGTATACAATTTTTCATACTAAAGTCTCGTTGGTAAAAATTTGATATTTTCGATGTAATGGTTTGGTTGATTTTTTACAGGGCCGGTCTAGAATGATACGTCTAATGTATTAGAATCTCTTGACTAATGTGTTAGATGCATTCATTCAGACAGAACAGAAAAGATTCGTTTTTGACACGCCCACTAACCACGCAGTGAATTTGAACATCGTCCACCACAGCGTGTACTTCAAACAACGGTGGAGATCATATAAACTTAGACCAGGCCGAAGTTTTGGCTCCTGTCCATCTTTACGCCCTTTAATTTTCTGAATTTATAAAAAATAGATTGTATATTTTACGTTTTGATCACATTCAGAAATTACGTATATAAGGCCAATTCCCTTACATGCCATTAATAAGATATGAGAGAGCTTCTCCTGTTCAATGTATTTTTAGACTCACCCAATGGGACCTACAGATTAACGACGTCACAATTTGAGAAACATTTACCAGACTTCTCGACCAATAGAAGTATTCGTTGAACACATTTACCAGATTTGTTGATTACACGGCTTAATGCTCATTAGACTGATGGAAGTGGCGGCCACTCAAAAAATAATAGTTGACTGTATGCGGTATTGAACCCGCTATAAAAGGAATAGTAGCCGCGTGCACTAACCATCGCGCCACGGTCGTTCCACTTATACACAAATTTGTAATTCACAGAGTAACTCTTTACAGATCTTTATATTTTTCATTTTCCAAAAAATCAAAGAATTAACACAGAAATTACGGTCTGGTGGCCTGACTTATATGGACCTTCATCCAAAGTCCCTGTACGATGGCGCAAAAATTTAGTAGTAGTTCGCTTCTTATCAAAAATAGATCGCGTCTTATCAAAAAAATACTCGGTATTAGTACGCTAAGAGACATGATACTAAATAAATAAGATAAAATAGTAAATAAATAAGTAAAATAAATAAATAATAATAAATAAATAAATAAATTTGCTACTTTGTATGGAAGATACCAGAGGAATGTGGCAATGTTCCCTATTTTCTTTCTAAGAATTAAGCACACTAAGCGCACGATAGGTGCAGAATGTGATTAAATTCAGTACATCTCTTAGAAATACATTTAGCTGAAAATATATGAAGGAGCGTGATTACATGATCGGTTATACTCAAGTTTTAGCAGGAAGTACAAATCAATATTTGTGTTCTTAGGTGCCGATTAGAATATATATGTACATCCATATCTGTTATACGCCGTACCTGCAAAATAATTCCAAGCACTTCGCTCTTCTGCACTTCTTCTCCAATTTGTCAGACCAAGTTTTAACAGCATTTCAAAAGCCTTTCCCTTCCAACGATGTTTTGGTCGCCCTCTTTTCGTGCTGGAGCATTCGGCTCAATCCGTAAATCATGACACGGCTGGAGCAATCGCTGTACATGCTCCCGAAAGCTCCCTACACTGATTCATCTGCTTGTGTCCTAAACCAGGATACTGGGTAAAGGCATTGCCTGGTACAGTTGGACTTTTGGTTTTAGCCGAGAGACGGCTTTATCATTAAATCGCTTACTTACTCCATAGTTTCATTGGTTCTGGAGTAATTATCTTCCCTTAATCTTTTAGTTAACATCATCAGTGTTATTCAGAGCGGAGCCGAGATCGATGAATTCATCCACTACTCCAAAGTTCCCAGCGTTCACAAAGCATCCCAAACGAGTAGACTATTTGTGCGTTGAAATAAATTATTTTGTTCTACCCTCGTTTATCGCCAGATCCATTCATACTGATTCCTTCTCAATGTTTGAGAAAACTGCAGTAACATTCCGAAGTCTTCTGCCAGTAATGTCTATATCGTTCGCATAAGCGAGTAATACAACTTTTGTTAAAGATTGTACTAGCCATGTTAATTGTAACTTTCCTCATAATCATCTTCGTCAGTATGTTGAAGAGATCGCACGATAGGCAGTCGCCTTGTCCAAATCCTCGTTTGGTGTTAAAAGGCTCACTAAGTTTCCTGCTCATCTTCACTGAAGACTTCGTGTGAGTCAGCGTCATCCTACAGAGACGTACGAGTATATGCTTCGCGGGAATTCCAAACCCGGACGCGGCCTTCTACACTTTTTGCCGTATCCGACTGTCGAATGCAGCTGTGGGTAAACGGATGTTTCCTAGGATGCTTTGTACCGTTTACCCCTAAAAAGGAACGCAAGCCTCTCTGCCCGATCCTGTAAGTTAAGCAGGCAAAGGATGATGCTTGCGTACAGAAACAAAGTAGTATGGTCTTGCGCCAGGCGACCTAGGAATAGGTGGATTATGCCTTGGGGTCCACCTATAATATGACATCAAACTGACCTTGGACATTGTTTTTCGAAAACCATGTAAAGGGGATATGTCATAGTTAACAACAAGACAATTACGCTTCTGGCAACAGAAACGGATATAGAGAAGCCTTCGAGAGATATCGGAAGATTTATCTTTTCCGTTTTAATAGTCGTACGACCATGGAGTTCTTTCGTAGAGAGATATGGTTAATAGACTAGAGGAGCATGGCATTAATTTGCTGTGTCGATATTTCTCTTCGGGCATTGAAAATCTATGCCGTAGATAATGGATTACCTGTTCCATGCGAGATATGATAAAGCAAAACTGGAGTAGCTTGTCTGCGAAACCCAGCCCAGAGGGTTCTTCTCTGGTAGCACGGGTGACTAGCGGCCCAAAGAACATTGTTCTTGCCTGGTCGTGGCGTTGGACCCCTTGTTGGAGCATCGTGCTGGCTGTGGTTGCCCAAACATGTGTTTTCAGTTCTTTTGCGTTGCTTCAGTTTGCGTTGCTGAAGGAAGGCAGAAGCTTGGAAAACACTGTTCATTGTCTATCTGAGGTGTTCCTAGATAACCTCACTCCTAACCGGGATGAAGCTCACTTCATACCAAGTGACTTCAAAGGTACTTTAGCTGAGAGAGGAAGCGGGCCTTGAGGAAGTTTTCCAAGGGGACCTACTTCTTATCTCAAAGGTAGTTCGACTAATCCTTTGAGATTAGTTTGAGTACCCCAAAGGTGCGTTGGCTGCCGCAGTAAGAGAAGAATTATAAAAAAAGGAAATAAATATAGAAAACAGTGTGTGATGACACACCATGAGTTAGGCCTAACGGCGAGACTCATGTAAATAACCGCAGTTGATTGTCGAATGTAGCTTTATAATCGGCGAAAAGATGGTACATGTCGATCTGTTTTCTCCAGAATTTGCGTAGTGTAAACATCTGGCCAATTGTTGATTTTTTAGATTTAAAGTCACACTGATAGGGCCCAATCAGGACAAATCAATATAATGATCGAAAATCTATAAATTAGATGTTTCAGGCCAAAAAATATAATTTCAGAAAATCGCTTTGAATGAGAGATAATAAAAGGAGTGTGGCAATGCGGTTCGCTTTATTCCCAGACCACACTTTACTAAATTTTGTGTAATTGGATACAGTGGATAAAAAAAATCAAAAGAAAGTATGCGTCAAATTAATCACTTGTATTCAAGATACCAAAATGATCAAGGTTAAGTGGTCGATTTTTTTCAAATAATATCAAGAATTATATTTTGGAAGAATTCACAGAGCTACAATTTGGTACCCTGCTAAGTGTCGATTACGGATAGCAGGAAAAAGCTGCCCGTTGTCATTCTCAGATCATATTTGGCACATCCTTATCGCTCAGTATTCCTGAACGATTGTATAAGGGTAATGACAAAACAAATGACTCTTAAATTATGAATTAAAGTTAAATGTTAAAAAAAACAATAAAATTTTATAAAAGTAAAAAAAACCAAAACTACTATTTTGTTGATCAAATAAAAAAACCTCAACAATCAAATGTCTGTTATCGAAAGTGCAATTCAGTATTAGAAGTACTTTGTAAAAGTTTTTGTCTCAACATAACTTTAATATACGGGGCTATCCATTTAGTGGTTTCAAAACCGCCTGTCTGGCAAAACTGTCAGCTGTTAAATATCTATCATCTGAATTATTATTTATTTAGTGAAAGGTCTGTCATTTACAAATATGTATCGTTTAACAGCAGAAGAAAATAGTTAAAACTTACCAAAAAATTAGGGATTTAAACGTGGGCATTTTTCGTGCATTACAGAGTGATTATTTATGACCGTCATAATCGATCTACTGCGCAAGGAATTGGCAAGATTATAACGAATTTCAATTCAGAGCGCTATGGCGTTAAGGCAACCGACTTTTTTCTGGCCTGTAATTGAAGATTGTGAACTGAACGATTTGTAGTTTTAACAAGGCGGTGTCCCTAACCACACTACACGCTCGTGTTGGCTTAATTGCGTGACAAGTTTCCAGAAAGCGTAATTTTACATTTTGGTGGCGTCAATTGGCAACCAAGATCATGTGATTTGACGCCGTTAGACTTTTTGGAGGGCTAAGTCAAATAACGTGTTTACGCGGATAATTTCCAATCGTCGGAGCATTTGCAAACCAACATCCGTTAAGTTATCGCCAAGATACCGCTCGAAATGTGCGCAAAAGTGTTCAAAAACTACCTCAAATGGATCTACTGCTGCAGACAATCCAAAGGCGGTCATTTAAATGACATTGTCTTTCGTATATAATGGCAAGGTCCAAGCATTATAATGGAATAAAAGTTTCATCTTAATCATAATTTTATGTGTGTTTTATTTAACTTAACTTTTGAATCCGAAAAATGAATAACCCGGTTTTTTAATATAAAAGATATTAGACCATTATCAGTTTGCTGGATAGAATAAGCATACATTCGAAGCATACATTTTAGTTGCTTTTCATGCCTTAATATAGTGATAGTCTTTTTCTCAGTTATCTACTGGCACTTTTTCTCAACTACGTTTTATTTTGTATGGTATCCACAATACTGCCGCTAACTAAAATCGCTTCCTATAATTATGACATATCTCTATAGTACATTTCTATGCAAAAGGAACATTTGCCACCATAAAAATGTTATGTCACATACAGAAGTTTAAACCTTCCGGAAGCTCCTTCGTACGTACTTAGCATATTTTGTACAAATTAATATTGTTTGAAGCCATAGCATGGTATTCGTATGAAACCATAAAACAAAGTAATAAAATTTAGAATACATTTAAATATTCATTATAGTTTTTGCTCAACAAGCGTAAATACTTTCTAATACACTCACTTTCTGGGTTTATACAATAAATAGTAATCAATTAAGGTTTTATAACAATATAAGTGCACAAAAACAAAAAAATGTATGCAAACAAATAGCTAATGCAAGTTTATTGTGAGCTTTTTGTTTGAAATTAATCCCGTCATTTCTGCTGAATTGTCGAAAATTACACTTTATGTTGTCTTGTGACCGGAAGCCGGTTAGAACACGCAACTATCGTTCGCATGATCGTGGGTTTAACCCCTGATACTGCCACCCATCTTTCTGTAAGCAATGGTAACCACCAATTTTAGTAAGTACTTCTTAAATTGCGACGTTCGGCACCGGCCTAGAGAAGCTCTCCCATATTTCATTCAAGGGATAAAAGGAAATTTGTTCTTTACTGTCTTAGTTACCGCCTATGTTATTTGAAAACTAGATTAATCTTTAGAATGAGGGAGGGGAAAACTATTAAAGGAGTTTCAGTCAGATCAACTGACTACCTTTTACTATACCTTCAACCAATGCCCATTTGCGTTGCTACAAAAGTATAGTTGTGCCAGAATTGATTGATTGATAAGTTCCTATCAAAACATACTCTGAATTAAATTACAATAATAGAAGAGCGAAACAGTAACTTAAAATATGGAGAGATTACTGAGTTTTGCTAAATCCGCCAACTTTACGTGTAGTACCCAAAGTACCAAGTACTAGGACTAAGTGCTTGATGTATGCTCAATTATACTGAACATAGTGCAATTGAATGAAAGATATGAATAACCGTACGATAACCGACGTTTTTTTGGCCTGTAATTGATGATTATGAACTGGATGATATATGGTTTCAACAATACGGTGCCACCAACAACACAATACGACCAATTTTGCTTTCAAGACTTTCACGTTTTGGCAAAGTCAGTTGGCCACCAAGATCATACGATTTGGCACCGTTAGATTGTTATCTATGGTGCTACGTTAAAGACCGTGTTTACGCGGATTATCCTCAATCGTTGGAGCATTTGAGAACCAACATTCGTCAAGTTAATGCCGAGATATCGGCCGAAGTGTGCGAAAAAGTGATCGAAAACTACTTCGAAAGGATCTACTGCTGTAACCAATGCAGAAGCGGTCATTTAAATGACATCATATTTCGTACGAATTTGAGTGTACTGTGTCCTGTGTTTAAATAGGTATCAGTTTCACCCATTGCCTAAAAGGTCCTATCGAGTGTGGTATGTGAAAGACTAAAGCCGTTTCTAACTGACCTGATTGGACCTTATCAGTGTGGCTTTAGACCTGGTAAATCAACAACTGACCATATATTCACACTACGACAAATTCTGGAGAAGACCCAAGAAAAACAGATCGACACGTACCATCTTTTCGTCGATTATAATGCTGCCTTCGAAAGCCCGATATTGCAAAATCTATATGAGGCCATGTCTGAGTGTGGAATTCTTATGAAGCTTATATGTCTTTGTAGGATGACACTGACTAGCACGAAACCTTCAGTAAAGATAGACAAAAATCTAGGAGAGCCTTTTTACACCAAGCGACGATTTAGGCAGGGCGACAGTCTATCGTGAGATCTCTTCAACATACTGTTGAAGATGATTATGGTGATGATAATATGAGGAAAGCTGCAGTTAACACGACTGATACCATCTTTAATAAAAGTCATATGTTACTCGCATATGCAGACAGACATAGACATTATTGGCCGAAAACTGCGAGATGTTACTGCAGCCTTCTCAAGCATCGAGAAGGAAGCAGAGAAAATGGGTCTAGTGGTGAACGAGGACAACACAAAGTTATTGTTTTCAACGAACAAAGAGTCTACACGTTTGGGACGCTGTGTGAACGTTGACTACTATACTTTTCAAGTGGTGGAAGAATTCATATACCTCGGTTCGGCTGTAAACAAAACGAATGATGTCAGCATGGAGATAAAGAGGAGAGTATTGTTTGCTAACAGATGTTACTATGGGCTAAGCAAGCGATTCAATGATAAAGCCCTCTCTCGACAATTAAAAATCCGACTGCACCAGACGTTGGTTCTACCTATCTTGTTATATGACGCCGAATCCTGGGTTATGACGCAAGCGGATGAATTAGTACTGGCAGTTTTCGAGAGGAAAATGCTACGGAAAATATATGGACCCATCATTGTTGATGGAAAGTATCGGCATCGCATGAACAATGAGCTGCATGAGCTATATACCGACATCGACGTGGTTAAACGCTTTATTATACCTATACAGCAATTGCGTTGGCTGGGTCTTGTTGTGCGGATGAAGCCAAATGCTTCGGCATGGAATGTTTTCGACAATGAACTCGATGGACGGCGTAGAAGAGGGCGACCAAAACTCCGTTGGAAGGACCAGGTTTTTGAAATACTGTCGAAGCTTGGTGTGACGAATTGGAGGAGAAACACAGAGAATCGAAGTGCTTGGAATTATTTTCTACGGACGGCGTATAATAGATAAGGCTGTCTATTCCAGTCGCCATATAAGAAGAATATTTCGCACGTAATGGAAATGTCCAAAAATAAAATAAAAGTTTTACCGAAATCATAGCGTTATTTGTGTTTTATTGTTTATAATAACTTTACTTTAACACCTTTTAAGTCGATTGAACGATATGCACCTATGTGGCTCGCAATAACTACTGTAAATCTTTATCAAATTTCTCAACACTTGGCATTGCCAAATTTTTTTGCAAGATCGTAGTTGGGGATTGACAACACAGTATATCAGTCAGCAACTTCTTGTATCTCCCATACAAATTGATCGATTTTCCCCAATTCAATTTTGTCCCTGTAACTTTATACCCATTGTAATGCCCTATCTTATGGAAAAAATGTGCGTTCACCTCATCCCTTCAGACGACCAATTTAACTTATACATCTTTAGTTTCATACCTTTTAACTAGTTGTACGAGTATTGATTTCAGGCAAATTTGCGTACATTCTGAATTTGCAGCAGCAGAGTCTGAGAATGGAAATGAACCGCATTGCCATGTCCGCTTCAACACTTTCTATATAAATGACCGACCTGGCTCATTCATTCTTAAATTCACATATTTTATCCAGTCAAACTTGGTAGGAGATAAGGGTTTGCTAAAGAGTCAGGGAAAGAAATGAATTTTCCCTGTAAGTCCTTATTCATAGACTGAAATACCAACCTAAATTTTTGTTCATCGTATTAATTCGTAACGCCTGATAGAACTTACGAAAAATCGGCTAAGCAAATAAATTCCTTTCAGTACCTCCCATACAAATGAGTAATTTAATCCTTACACGGGAGGTTCTAAAACTAGCCGACCTGACGTATAGATGTCGACAGTAGTGTGAAAAAATATATTTTGGTGAAAAGTGGCAACCTCATAAAACATATGTTTTAAGTTTGAAGGCGTCACGTTGTTTAGTATTTTTATTTGAGCCATCAAAAGTAAACGATCTCAATGAATTTGTAAACATGAAAAAATTGGCCACCGTAATGTAATTTAATATTCCCATTTGAAAGATCTCAATCAAACCAACATCAAAGCCGAGCTAGACTTTACTCTGGGGGAGTCTGTTCCTTCGCCTACGAGGCCGTACGAGCAGCCAAGACGAACACAGCAAAGGTTGACCAATTTAGGTATGCCCGCCAAATATGGTTAAGCAAATCCACAATATGGTATTGGATGATCGTCTAAATCGGCTGAAGATGCATGAGCTAGCTAGAATGATAAGCAGTTCAAAAAGTGCTATACATCGAATAATAACAGAAGATTTGTAGATTAGAAAACTGGCCGCAAGATGGGTGCCGCGCTTGCTTTCCAGAGAGCAAAAACAGCGCCGTAAAGACGTTTCAGTAGAGTGTTCGGCGATATTTCACCGCAACAAAGCCGAATTTTTGCGTTGATTTATAACTATGGGTCCACAACTTCATACCTGGGCAAAGTAGTCGTCAGTGGAGCAGTGGACTGGAATGAGAGAATCGTGTCCAAAGAAGGCGAAGACTTGACTAGACTGTTACATCTGCAGGCAAGGTCATGGTGTCTGTGTTATGGATTATTTTTGTTAATTATCTTGGGAAAATAAAAATCAAAACGGCAAATATTATGCTAACTTATTGCAACGTTTAGGTGATAAAATTATAGGAAAAAGAACGCACTCGGCGAGAAAGAAAGTGTTGTTTCTTCAAAACAATGCTCCAGTTCACACATCCACTATTGCGATGGCCAAACTAAATTTCGAATTGCGTCATCACGCACCTTATTCGCCAGATTTAGATTTGGACTATTTTCTATTTCCAAACGTAAAAACATGGCACGGTAGTAAAAGATTTGCCAACAATGAAGAGGTGGAGTCTGCGGTTGATGACTATTTTAAGGAATAAAACAGTTCTTACTACAAACAGTTTATAGAAGCCATTGAATGTCGCTGGAGAAAGTGTATCTAGCTAAAAGGAAATTATATTGATATTATGCTATTATGTTGTATCTTCTTTGTTAGGTCGGCTAGTTTCAGGTCCACAATCGAGTCTTCTTAACTTCACATCTTTAAAGCTTTTGTATTGGAATTAGTCAGTTTTGCATTTGCTGCAGTAGGGGATCTGAAAATTAAATTCGAGCGTAATGTCGTGCCCATTCTGATACCTGCCACAGAAATGACAGATTTAACCCATACGTACATTCTTAAGCTCATGTCCCTTATCCAGTTACACTTAATTCGATTCAAATTTGTTAGAAGTTAAGGGTTCGTTAAAGCAGGGCCTGGCACATCACATCCAAATTAACCAATTTTATGAATTTTATTTTCTGTATAATTGCCAATTTGAAGATTGCATATTATATTGATTTGTGATGCCTGTTAAAATCTGAGAGAAATCGATGAAGTAACCATGCCTATTCTGGAATTTCCCATAGAAATGATCGATTCTTAGCTGTATATCTTCCTAACTATTGCACAATGTTCAAATTAGGCATATGGCATACTTTTGATAAGTTTTGTTACGAGCCACGTCCATTTAGTTTGCAAATTATGACATATGTTTTAAGTTTCACGTATTTCAAACAGTTTTATTAAATTTTATAAAATTTGGACGCGTCAGGAGCTTGAAAAGTGTAGAACTGAGAACGAAAATACGCTAAACTGCCACGCCCGTTCGGGTGCCCTCACTAATAAATTGCCCGATTTGTTAATATTGCATTGTCCACTTATACTTCTTAATCCATATACTGCCGTATCTCAAATTTGTATCTATTTCGAAGTTTTATTTCAAAATTTTAAAAATTCGACCGGATAACCATGCCCTTTTCATTATGTGCTACTCCTTACTCATTTCTAACACCCCTTCTGATACATTGAATTTTAGGACACGTCAGGCGTTTGACAAGCACAGTAATGAAAATGTGCTAAACCGTCACGTCCGTTCGGTTACCACCGTTTTGTTTAAGATATTTCCCCCCCCCCCCTAAAATTCCTAATCCATAGAATGCCGTAGCTTAAATTTGATACAAATTATAAAACTTCATTGCAAAATTTGAAAAATTCGGCCAGATAACCATGCCCTTTCTAGTATGTCCTATTCCTTGTGCATTTCCAACACATCTTCTCATACATTGAATTTTGGGGCACGTCAGGCGTTTGACAAGCACAAGCGCAATATGCTAAACTGCCATGCCCGTTCAAGTACCCCCACTTATAAACTGCTCGACTTGTTAAGATTTCATTTCCCCCCTATAATTTCTAATCCATAGAATGCCAAAGCTTAAATTTGTATCAATTTTAAAGCTTTATTGCAAAATTTGAAAAGTTGACCGGATAACCATGCCCTTTCTAGCCCTATTCCTTGTGCATTTCCAACACACCTGCTGCCGTTCGGCATGCTCTTGCGCCAACGCAAAGTGACGTCAAGAAAGGGCATAACAATTCAGTCTATCCTTTAGTCTGATTAAAATTTCGGTATTGTTTTTCTCTTGCGTTTTAGCAATACAGATTTTTCAGATAAGTGACTTATTAGGACTCCATATAAAAAAAATAAAAAGCCACAAAAAATAAAAAGCTACTAAATCCGCTTTCACATGAATTGCTGATATTTTGTACGCACAATATATTACATCTCAAAATTGATCACCTGACCTTCCAACTGCCATAAACTTTGTTAAAAGTTAAAAAATCACCATAAAACAGGAAGTTATGTCCTGGAGCTAGACATCCACTTCGGTTTGAATGGAACGATTCTCTTTTTATGAGAAAGTGTAAAATGAAAGCGTCAAGGATTTAACACTCATTAACTTTGCCGTTACACACTGGCGGTTGTGAATGAGGCTGCACTGTATGATGGTCTGTATGGAACACCAATACCAATACAATTTGCTAAGTCTCATTCATCAAAAGTGCTTAAGATTTTCGAGAGCAATTAAACTCATCAATTAGATTGACGCTATTGTACATACATTCGCTTTTACGTTCACATGACCAGTAAACTTACGGATGTACGCAAACGCCCGGATTGTCGTTGCTATATTTATTTACGAAATACATGAGAAATTATACTACGTACATATACAGTATGATGTGGAGTATGTGGAGCAGGCACCCACCGATATAAGCATTTTCAGTCTGAGCACTTGAGACCATCACACGCACATCCGTATGCATTGTTAGAAGGTTTTAAACATTCACCACACTATTAATTTCTTTTATGTGCTCGATGTCTTTATTCTTATACTCATTTTTGTTGACTTCCGCCCGTGTTTTTTTTTTCCAAACACTGCCAGTCTGTGCGTTTGGAGTTTTTAGTCCTTTCTTCCTTTTAATTTTTTTTTCCTTTTTTGTTTCGTCTTACATTCATGTTTTGTTTGAAGTTAATTCCATATAACGTTGGCATATTTAAAACCTTTCGTTTATGGGTTTCTAGCTTACTAAGCTGTAAAACTAAAAGAAATACTTTGACTCGTCTATGGGTGTGATGCTGATGTCACTCCCTCCATTTAAGAGTACTCCATCCATTCGTTGGACTTGTCATATAAGCACATCCACATACGCATGGAAAAGATCATACAAACACTTTGACACAGATTGATTTACTACAAAGAAAAGAATTCGAAAGGACAAAGCCTTCACAGTGAGTTTCCTTAGTAGCAACATTGTGGGAATGAGGTGACCAAATCCATGGCTTAGGGCAAAGACTTTGGAAATTTTTTTATAGTCTAGTTAATTTCTATTGCAGCAACAAACGTAATTTAATTACGGTCTTAGTGTCGTTTGACAGATAGTCGAACCCAAAGACTAAATATTTTAGTTTACCAAGAACGAAGTGCGTTATGGCCGTTATAAAGTTCTTCATTGTATCAAAGAATTGTCTATTTCATTCTGTGAAAAATCGTGGCGTATTAGCCAATAAAATACAATTTGTTAGTATTTATTAAAATTTATGGTATCGCTTTCAAAGTAGGCATCTTCTAAAACAACACTACTATGCCAGAGAATAATACAATCATCAAGACATGTTTCAAACAAATTTTACAGAAGAAACTTCAGTTCTTGCAACGAATTCTCCTTTACCTACTCCATCGATTGAAAACGAGTGCCTCGAATTGACAATTTGAGATTTGGAAATAGAACAAAGTCAGCCGGAGCCTGAAAAAAATTGGGGAAAATGTTTTTTTATATTTCAACATAATCTCCTTTTAGGTCATTTCCGGTGACATTAAATAGCTTCTACACCCTGCTTATAGTAAGAACTGCAAAACTCCTTGAAACAGCCATCAACCGCAGAGCCCACCTCTTCATTGTTGGCAAATCTTTTACCACCTACGTATTTTTTCAAGTTTGGAAATAGAAAATAGTCCGAGGGAGCTAAATGAGGCGCATACGGTGCATGATAAAGCAATTCAAACTTTAATTAATTAATTTCGGATATCGCAATAGTTGATTTGTAAACTGGAGTAAAGTCTTGATGGCACAACACTTTCATTTTTTGCTAAATGCCGCCATTTTTCCATAACTTCGTCAACCAAACGCTGCAATAAATTAGCATAAAATTCGCCGTTGATGGTTTTTCATTTCTGACCACAATCAATAAAAATAATCCCACGCGCATCCCAAAAAACAGATGGAACTGTCTTCGTCATCCTTGCACAAAATTCTCTCATTCCAGCCCTTTACCTCAGGTGCTAAATGGTGGACCCATTTGTCATCCTTGGGTATAAATCGATCCAAAAATTCGGTTTTATTGCGGTGAAACAACGTCAGACACTCTACCGAAACATCTCGACGAAGGTGTTTTTGCTCTATTGAAGGCGAGCGCGGCACCCATCTTCAAATCTTCGGTTAATACACAACGTAAAGTACTTTTTGAAATGCCTAACACTTCAATTAGCTCATGCCCCTCCATCCGATAATCATCCAATACCATTTTGTGGGTTTTCGTATTGAAAACAAGCTCGCCATCCATCTTGCGCACAGCATTCTTATCTTCAAATCTTCGGTCAATATACGTTTTATAGCACTTTTAAATACCATTTTGTGAATTTTTTGTGTCTTGGCATGGACACTTTAATTGGTCAACCATTAGGGTGGTTATCTTGGCGGCTCCTACGGCCTCGTTTAAATTCCGCTACCCAACATTTTACAGTCGTAAACAAAGAAGCAGACGCCCACAGAATGGAATCTAGCTCGGCTAATATTGGTTGGTCTGAGACCTTTCAAATCGAAATATTAAATTACATAACGGTGACCAATTTTTTTCTATGTTTACAATTTCGCTGAGATCATTTACTTTCGAGGGTTCAAATAAAGTACTTAAAACTTAAAGCATATGTTTTGTAAAGTTGCCACTTTTCAACAAAATAATATTTTTCATTTATACGTCAGGTGGGTTAGTTTTGGTACCACCCTCGTATGAGGTAAATACGGTGATTGTTCGATAGTATTTTTTGAGTTTTTGGTCAGAAACTCACTCAAAATCAAATCCTTGCGTCCGTTGTCAATCAAGTAAATCCATGAGTTTCGTTTCCATAAATCTGACCTTTTTTGTAGTATTTTTTCTCTCAAACACGGTGCAACGCTTAGGTAATGTTCTTTTTTTTCCATCCGCACTTTTAGTAAAAATTCTAAGTGCATTTCACCGCGATAACCAAAGAAAACTATTAATGTTACTTTGACGTTTAATTGAACGATGTGACCTTTTCGTTTTCAGAAAAGTGAGAGGGCGTCATTCCAATTCTTGTTTGCAGGTTTGAATGTCAAACTCGTAAACTATGTCTCATCACCAGCTATAATACGTTATATATACGTAAGCCGGACATTTTTTGGTTCCATCATATCTTGAGCAACCTTTACACGGCTGAGTTTTCAAAGAAAAACACATCTTTAGGAATTAGTCCAGCGACTATGGATTTCATACCCAAACAATCGTGTAAAATTGTACAAATTGATTTGTGCGATATAAAAAAAGTTCAAAGGTTATTTATCGCAAATTAATGCGACGATATCCAATCAACAATTCCTTTACTTTATCATTGCTAACCTCAATTGTCATATTTTTATGACCGACCTGAGCGATGGAAATATTCCTCCATATCTTGCCCATTTTTTAGTACACTGTACCACTCGCATGCACGTATTTTCAATAAAGCCAACTAATTGTAAGCTTTTTGTAACTTTTTCTGCTATTCTCTACATGAAGTTTAAGTTTTGATACAAAATTTGAGACACTTTCGTTGCTCGACATTTTTATCCATTTTAAAAATAGCAAATCACACTTGAAATCCGCCTTGAATCGACATTGTAAACAAACTAACTGATAGATCGCGACCAAAGTCTGCTCAGAAATAGAGGATGGTTAAGTCAGCTTGGCGACAAAAACAATTTTGGCATATTTCTGAATTGCTCTCACTTCAAAAACCCAAAATTATTTGCCGATTTCTCTGCACGAAACAAATGTAGGTAGGGTGGCTCACGAATCGTCCTACTGCCAATGGGGACCGTTATTTAAAGATGTTGCAGCAGTTTTTTTTACCCAGTACTGCGCCGGCGACATATCCTTTTCGACAGCATTTTGTTCCAGCAAGATGAAGCGGCTCCCTCGAAAATTCCCAAATAACTTAATATTCAGAATCTCCACTTTCTGCTGGCCTCCAAGCCCATCTGAACTGACTGCACTAGACTCTTTTATGAGGTTATGTCAAGCAAGAAGTGTACAAAACGAAACCAAGGACTTTGACTGAGTTTAAGCGGCCTATTAAAACAATAATTGAGGCGATCCCAACTCCAACCCTTCAGGACGCAATGAATAATTTTCTATTCGAGCATGGAGTACATTTACGCCCTATCATCTTCAAAACCAAATAGTTATACAGAATAAAATTACATTTTCTATGAAATAAAAAAAAATAAATAAATGAAAAAAAGGTTTTGAATTTCATATTGTAGCACAATCGGTGTGCCACCCTGTAATCATAAAATCTTCTGAGGAATTATTATAATTGAATTACGAGCTCCATTTTAGCACATTCTTTACTTAATGAGAATGCATTCAAAATACGGGGTTATCCATTTTTTGGTTTCAAAAGTAAAGTTAAAAAAAAGCACACATATAGCTATGATTTCGATGAAACTTTCACGTCATTACAATGCTTGGACCTTGCCATTATGAAATACAATGTCTTAAAAATGGCCGCCTCTGAACATTTGTGGATACTTTTGTGATAGCTTTCGATCCCTTTTTCGCACATTTCGGTCGGTGCATATGGGGATTATCCGCGTAGACACAGTCTTTGGCGTAGCCCAACAAAAAATATTCTAACGGCATCAAGCCGCATTGACGTCGCCAAAACGTAAATTTACGTTTTTTGGAAATTTCAAATGCAATAAAGCCAAAATCGGTCGTATTAAATCACGTTGGAATGACCACTTTTATGAAAAGTTTTAACTATTTTTATGCATACTTCGGTTTTTTTTTTAATTAACCGTATTCCTAAATAGCAAACTTTTCACTAAATAAATAACACTTCAGATGACAGATATGTAACAGCTGACAGCCCTACGGGACCGGCGACTTTCAAACTCCTAAATGCATAAGCCTGTATTTCAAAAGTATTAGGTAGTATTGAGCACGGGGAAATACTTGGTTTTTACAGCATTACTTCAGAGGATGATTGCTAGAGATTCATTATGAGATGACTGCCTGCAGAATTGTTTGTATTTTCTCAGATCATAGATAACCTAATCGGCCTCTTTCTAGCCATTTTCTATACATCAGTCTTATGAATGAATTGTTATTTGAGCAACCTAATATTTGCAATTTATTTATTTAGGGCTCAATGCTATCTATAGATGCTCTCTTTACCTCACTGCCTGCGAAATCGAGTATGTATGGTCACCTTGGTAGAGAGTGGAAAGTGTATTTGCCTTACATAAATTTCCATGGATTACTTTGGTGATTTTATATTAACAACTAATATATATATGGGTGGCCATACAATTTATTCCAAATCACATAGACACACATAAATATACATCCAGCCCAACACAAACGTGTCCACAAGGACTATGCTAATAGTAACACAGTGAGTTCGTTTAGATTACATGCTCGTATATATATGTATGTATGTCCTTATAGTATGAAATAGTACAGGGATTTCACATTATTTTATATGGTAAGCATTGCATTTAATTATAGAAATAGTAAGCATGTTAATAACAAAATCGATTTGAGAATCATAGTATATTTCATGTAAATCTCTCTAATCGAATAATGCCTTAGAATTCGTTATCATAAATTCCACGATGAATTGAATTATTGCCGTATTTGCGTCAGTGAGAGATATTCATTTTCATCAATAATGCATTCACACATACCGGTGTTGTGGTATTTCAGACATTTGGATCAAAACAAGAGTTCGCCTGTCATACTAAATACGTATTTTAAAAATTGCAGCCCCTTTTATATGTGTAGAACATTTATTGCAGTTGGTAAAGCAAATTAAAGAGCTGATTACGGAAATGGCAACCACTTTTTTCTGTAGAGATCTCATCTCAGTGACAAAGTCGAACTTTTTGTTCTGAGTGGATATTTTTTGTACCTTACCGGCATAATGCTTCCAATAGCTCTTTTAAAATTTTAAGCCCAAATTATTGGGATGTTCCGAAAGTTGGTTCAATTAATTTGTTAGTTCAACATACGTCACTTCTCATGACATGGAGTTCCTTCAAATACTATTAGAACTTCTCTAAACCGTTTACTATTGTTTAATTGTCTTCTCGTTCTAGTCGTGAGTGGTTATAGCGTTAAAAAAAAAAAGTTTTAAAGAATGGAAAAAAAAATGAGAGGACAGGAGCATTTTTAACATATTATGCTGTATTATTTCCGAAAAGGGAATTCGGTTGCTGAATCCAGCCGAAAAATAAAGTCTGTTTATGAAGAAAATGGACCGAATGAAAGAACTTGCCACAAATGGTTTAAAAGATTTTCTACGGGCGACTTCTCCGCAACGGTCGCTCCAAGATCGGCACGACCAAAAGAAATTGTTTTCGAGGAGGTGAGAGATTGAATTATTGTTAATCCCCGTGCAACAGTTAGGGAAACAGCTGAAATAAGCAAACAATCAGTCTCAACTGTTCACGGGGTCATAAAAGAGCTCGGATTTGTGAGCAACCTCAATATGTTAGTACTTCACTCTTTTACCGAGGTCAACTGCCTGAATCGCTTTGACGTCTGCGATAGCCTAAGGATAAGAAGTAACAAGACACCATTTCTGAAGAACCTCATCACAGGGAATGAAAAATGGATAGTCCAGAACAATGTAATGAAGAAAAGGTAATGGGGGAAACCTCCTCAGTATACCTCTAAAGCGCGCCCCAGGAAGGTAATGTTGTCGATTTGGTGGGATGTCAAAGGAGTAGTCTTTTTTGAGCTTCTCGCCAAAAATCAAACGATTAATGCGGTCTACCATATTGGACAATTAGATAAATTGAAGGCAGCATTGGAAGAAACACGGCCAAGGCTCATCGATCGGGGAGATGTCATCTTCCAACAAAGCACGCCTTCACACTGCCTTACTGACACGTCAGAAACTGTCAGAGCTTGGGTGGGAAGTTTTACCCCACCCACCGTACTCCCCAGACCTCACTCCGTCCGAATATCACCCATTTCGCAGTCTGAGCAACCACTTGAAAGATTTGAATTTCCATAACAACGTGTGAAAAGTGAAAAATCGATTTTTTAGAAAAACCACGCGAGTTTTATGAGAGAGGAATTAAAAAGCTCCCAGAGAGGTGGGAAGAAGTTATTGAAAAAGGGGGGAGATTATATAATAGATTACAATAATTGTTTTCCTGTTTATAAATTTGTAAATAAATTTGTTTTAAAACCCAAACGAACTTTCCGAATCACCCGATGTTTAAAAATTATTTCTCGACTTTAAAAGATGATTTCTGTTTCGCATTAAAATTCCGGATTAACTCATATTCGATGAAATATGGCACACATTAATGCTAAACTCGTTCTGATTCCTCTTATACAACTTGAACAGATTATCGAAATATAATTCTTTAACACAGAAATATCAATAGGGTGGCGCATAAGGAACGTTAAGATTTGATCAGTGAGTACATTTTTGGTTTTTCGTCTTTTTACCGAATTAACTAAATAATACTTGGGAAATTTATGATGGAAAGGCTCAGCACAGAACAAAGAACCAAAGTTGCTCAATCTTATTTTGAAAGTCAGCATTCGATTATTCAGGCACAAAGATCATAGATAGATACCGAAATTTATTTCATGTTTGAAATGCTCCTAGCGCTCCAACAATTTACCTATTGGTTCAGCGTTTTGGGCAACAAGAGGCTGCCTGTCATCTCCTGCGTGCTGGAAGACCTCGTACAGTACGAAATGAAGTGGCCATTGCTCGAGTGCAAGCAAGTATTGAGGAAAACTCCGTAACTTCCACCAGGCGACGTTCTCAGCACTTAGAGATGTCTAGGCGGTCTTTGCAAAGAATTCTAGATGCATCTTCCCCATATAAGATGCAATTGATTCACGAGTTAAAACCAAATGATGCACAAGAATGCATTCAATATAGTCACCGTTAACGTTACTTGTGCGCCACCCTTTACTTACATATTAGTTTATTAAAATTTGATCAAAATGAAGGCAGCAAAAAAAGAGCGTTGAAAGATGTGAAAAAGGCACAGTAGTAGTGAAAATTCGGATAATCATCGACGAATTTAGCATGGGCTTGTCGCAAGAGGGATGCTATTGATGTTGACTCCATTTCAGCAAATGGAGGGCACTGCCATAACCTTTCTGATATCTCTTATAAAACCAGAACAATTTATCGATACAAAGTTGTTCCACCATTATCCCCACTTCTCATATTGCAGTTATTTTAATTGTAGTACATTTTATTGCACTGCAATGATTGACCAAAATATAAAACAATTTACCTTATAATCGCACCCTCTCTGCTAATTCATACCCTAGATTCATATCTTTCTTTCAGTTCTACTAAATTCCATATAACTTAGCTAACGTTAGATATTTATTACAGTAAATTGCGAATTAAAATGAAATGTATTGTCATGCCCCTTAAGCTGATTTAGCAAAAAACCGTGTGTACTACAAAATTTTTAGAGAGAAATTTTCAAGGTTATAATTTCACTCTCTTCTATTTCCTATTTCCAAACTTTAAATGAGTACGAACCTTACCTTTCTTTAAAAGAAGGTCCCAAAACTAGCCGACCTAACAAAGAAGAAACAAAAAAGTTGGGAAGAATTTTCTTTATTTTTCAACATAATCTCTTTTCAGGTCTATACACTTTTTCAAGCGATATTCAACAGCTTCTATACCCTGTTTATAGTAAGAAATGTCAAACTTCTTGAAATAGCCATCTATCGCAGACTCCACCTCTTCATTGTTGGCAAATCTTTTACCATCGAACCATTTTTTTCAAGTTTGGAAATAGAAAATAATCCAAGCCATCTAAATCTGGCGAATAAGATGCGCGCTGAAGCAATTCAAACTTTAATTCAATAATTTTGGCCATCGCAATAGTGGATGTGTGAACTGCAGCATTATTTTGATGAAACAACACTTTCTTTTTCGACAAATGAGGCCTTTTTCCCATAACTTTTACACTTAAACGCTGCAATAAATTAACACAATATTCGCTGTTGATGGTTATTTCCTTCTGAAGATAATCAATAGAAATAATCCGATGTGCATCGCAAAAAACGGACGCCATGACCTTGCCTGCAGATAGAACCTTCTTCGTCTTTTTTGGACACGATTCTCCTATTCCAGTCCACTGCTTTGACTGTTGCGAAATGGTGAATGCATGTCTCATCCATGGGCATAAATCAATGCGAAAATTTGACTATATTGCGGTGAAACCTCGCCAAACACTCCGCTGAAACATTTTCGCGACGCTGTTTTTGCTCTATTGAAGGCAAGCGCGGCACCCATCTTGAGCGTGTTCAAATCTTCGGTCAATATACGATGTATATTACTTTTTGAAATGCCTGTCATTTCAGTTAGCTGACGGACCTTCAGCTGATGATTATCCAATACCATTTTGTATATTTTATTATCCGTGCCTGCCGACGACACCTCAATTGGTCGACCATTACGGTGTTCATTTTGACAGCTTGTACGGCCTCGTTTAAAATATGCTACCCAATATTTTACAGTCGCAAACGAAGAAGCAAACTCCTCCAGAATAGAATGTAGCTCGGTTTTAACATTGGTTGCTGGGCTGAGACCTTTCAAATAGAAATATTGCATTACATAAGGTTGACCAATTTTTTTCCTCTATGCAAATTCACTGAGATCGTTTACATTCGAAGGCTCAAATAAGAATACTAAACAACGTGGCGCCTTGAAATTTAAAACACATGTTTTATAAGGTTGCCACTTTTCACCAAACCACTTTTGCCACTTCTTTTTCAAACTACTGGTACCATTTATACGTGAGGTCGGCTAGTTTTTGGACCGTCCTCTTACAATACGCCTAGTGGGCCACTTTTGGCAAGCAGAACTTCGATGAACCAAACGTAATGTTACGATACCCAAATCTGATTGAAATTTCTATACAGATTCTTGTATTACATTTGTGCCAAGTAGTCCAAAATATAATATTTGGTCTCAATTTGAGTCAATGAGACATAGCAATCCTAAATTATAGGTGGAAAAAGTAAATATTGTAGAGTTTATCATTTTGTATGGAAGACACTCGAATTAAAGTTGTAAATTCGCCCAGTTGCCGCAGTACATGAGAATTTAAAACAAATGTAGTGTACAAAGCTGTTGCGAATTAACGTAGACATTTCAAAAGTTGTTATAAAAACAATAGATTTTTGAATTTCATGTGGGGAGTACCAAAAGGAGTGTTCTAAATTAGTCTGATTTCCAGTGTATAAATTCAAAAAATTAACAGGGTAAAATTAATTTGTTCAAATGTGTCATATAGAAGGTATCAGAAGGGCTGTGACGTGTTTGCTCAGCACTTAAATAAGCACTGCCGCAAGCAAAATGTCACTGAAATCGGTATAGATTTATTAGAGTCATTGTATTCAATAGTTAGCTAGTACGTATTGTAAACACATTGGAATCGTTTCCGTATTGTAAACACATTTGAATTATTGTCGACTTTTTGCTTTGTTTTGACATTTTTGCAATAAAGTTTTTTTTAGTTTTTTTTTTTTTGTGCCATATAAAAGGCACAATCTTTTACCCCAGAAACGAAGCACTTTTCGTAATTGGTTGCCTTATTTCCGAGATATGACAATTTTTTAATTTCTCCATAAATTTTTCTTTCATTTCTTTTTTTTTTGGTTTTCAATGAAAAAACTAATTTAACAGCATCGATTAATTTGCTGTATTCGAAAATTTTCCCCAATGAACGATACTACTTGAAAGCAAATTTTTCTCTACGCTATCTTCAGCATAGAGGCTGAATAAATGTGTTTTTCGGAAGTAAATGCAATGAGATATAGTGGGGGAAAACTGATTAGAAACAAAGAATTTCCGCTCGTGTAGGACCGTAGTATCTACATAGAATTAGGTTTTTTTTAAGTCAGTTGTTTTTTTCTTTTGATTGAAATTTCCGCAGTTTAAATTTTCTATTTTTTTTTAATTTGTGTAACTTTTCAGTTCGATCTGTAAATTGAAAAGTAATACGTTTCCATTTGTGATGGTGCTAAAGCCATCGTACCTTCCATTATATTTAGCATTGAATACTAAAGCTATGGTCTTTTATATAATATACGAAAAAATTTACTTACCATGAAAATAGTTTCCACATTCTATTTGCAAATTTGAATGCAGATGAATCTGAAATGGAAAGCATAAATTTAATTTATATATATGATAATTTCTAATCGTATTTTTTTTTAAATCGAATAAAACATTAAAATTTGCATCATGTATTAAAATTTTTTATTGGAATCGATAAATTGGTCTATGCCATTTAATTTTTAAAGATAATTTCATGTAAATGTTGTTCGCGGCTCCGCCTCAAAATGCCCATTCGCAAGGTCCAATTTTTCGTCATTTTTTCGAGCATTTCGTCCTGTTTTTCACGAATAACGCATGTTATTTTATCCAGTAAGGCTTCACTAGTATTCGGCTTATCCACATAGACTAACGACTTGACATAACACCACAAGAAATAATCAAGAGGCGTTAAATCGCAAGACCTTGGGAGTTGGCTCCCAGGGCCAAATCGAGAGAAAAGCTGCCCACCAAATTCATCCCCCAACATATCCATTGCTTCACGAGTAGTGTGGCATGTTGCACCGTCCTGATGAAACCACATGCCAACCAAGTTCAACTCAGCCAATTGGGGCAAAAAAGAAAAAAAATTCCTTGTGGTTGAGTAACACATGGCCAATCGCTGAGAACGGCGACGAATTGAGATTTCACGATCGTCATTAACACTGGTCGCTACGGCTGCAATAGTTTCTTCGGTACGCACTCTACGCATGCAAATCGATGGTTTTATGTCCAACAAAGTAAATTTGGTGTTAAATTTGGAGATAACAGCACGAATTGTTGATTCAGCAGGCCGATTATGATGACCATAAAATGGTCGTATCAAACGATGCACATTTGTCACAGAGCACGAACTTTGATAATAAATTACAACGATTTGCAATCGTTGCTCGTTGCTCCATGATGAAATGGCAGAGTATACTGTGCACTTTTCACTTTGACAAATGACGTTTGGACGACTTTACCAACCTGTGCTGCCAACCTGAAAAAATTAAATCTTAAAAAATCACCCTATATATATGTAAGTCGGTTCACCTGATTGAAATTTCTATGCTGGTTTGATTATCTGAATGTGGCAACATGCATCAGCTAGCCTGTATTCGAGGTAGTGTCAACATCTAGACTCTGGTTGACTTATCAGGTCGAAAGCCTTACTGAGGAAGTTGTACGGAGCAAAATTACAATAGAAGCTGGTCAGCGTTATAATGGTTGGTAAAATGTGAAATTATCGACGAAATGACCATACAGTTGTATGGTAGCTTCCGTACAAATTATGTAATTTAACCCGCACATTCATTAAATTCAGGATAAATTAGCATACATCAGACATTTAGCAAATTTAGTTCTGCGACTGAAAGTGGTACAGAATCTGGGGACTCACTATGACCATTCTGGCACCGCTTACATTTTTGCACCAACGCAATATTATCTTGGGTGAAGGTACATTTAAGTTGACTCACCTTATTGAAATCTCAATACTGGTTACGTATTGAAAAAGATTTCATATTTTCTCGTTGCGCACTTTCGTTGCGTCTAGCACTTACTTGCATACTGAGAATTTGAAAGTATTTTCGGAGGCCAATAACAACTTGCAGTATTAGTTTTGTTACTGATTTCCTAAGCGATGGAGGAAAATAAATAGCATTACAAATTATTGTCTGACTTTTCCATCTATAAAATCTACGCATTCATAACGAAATGACAAATAAGCCCGCATGCTGCATGGAAATATCGTACAATAAACAAAACAAAAATATAAGTTATTATTGTCCTTCAATAATACTTTTAAATTCTAAGTACTAGTACTGGTACTTCTGGGGAGAAATGCACAATGGGAAAGTACAAAACTTTCTATAATGCGTGATGACCAACATCATCAGGATGTCAAGGACCAATAAGCTGTCCGGACAGAATGCACTAAGATGACAGAAATGAAGAGTGAAGTCATCATTCACAAAATGAAGCTAAAGGAGATGTCTGGGATCTATTTTCAGTTACGGCGAATAAAATAGGAAAAGACAAATTCTATAGATCTTAGTCATAAAAATACACAAAAATAGTTTTAACAATGCGTTTTGTTATTGAACGTTTTACCACATCTTAAAGGTTTCTCAAGAAACGCATTCATAAAGAATATTTTAACTATTGACCTTTGTTGCACTTTTCCCTTCCTATCACTGTTTACGTGTAACGTAAACTGATTGTGATGTGTAAACAAAGTAAATGATAACCGATATATAAAATAATAAAACATGTCATTCATATGTTTATGTAGTCTATTGGCAAATCTGAAATAATAGAGAAATGAAACTGTAATAGTTCATGATAATTTTTCAAAATATGTAAGAAAAAATTATATTTAATTTCAAAAAAAAAAAATGTAAAACGATTTTTTTCCGACTGTTTCTACCCTGTGAAATATAGTCTTCAAATCGCTCTTTCTGATAAATTTTAGTAATAATTATTTGTAATAATAAGCCAAGTTGCTTTTGGTTAAGAATTTTTAAATCAATTCAACATAGCTGGTTTTATTCCATGTACTCATCACATATTTTGTTATATGAAATAAATCAGAAAACGAGTTGTATTCAAAAAATAAGATAAATTTTCAAATTTCTCGGGCTACATACATTCGACTTTCAATTATTATTTTCCTTTTTTATGTTGGTGCGCTCATCTCGAAGACATGTTGACGGTTTTATTCATATAGCAGGATTAGTTTGTTTGTGAGAGGCATAAATAAGACAAGTGTTTTGCATGTTCGGCGATTTTTTACTATCGGAAAAAATGGATCAAAGAAGTTGCATCAAATTTTGTGTAAAAAATGGAATTACGTGCTCAAAAACACTTGAAATGTTGACAGTGGCAAACGGTGAGAGTACTCTGAGTCAAAAAAAAAAAATGTTTACAAGTGGTACAAGCTTTTCGCAGAAGGTCGAGAAGATGTGAATGATCCCAGCACATCAACAACCGATAAAAATGTTGAGAAAGTGAAGAAAATTGTTATGGAGAATTGTCGAATCACAATTAGAGAAGTTGCTGAGGATGTCGGCATATCAGTTGGCGCTCATGCCATACAATCTTTCGGGGAATTTTGGTCATGAAGCGTGTGGCAGCGAAATTCGTTTCAAAATTGCTGAATTTTTACCAAAACCAACGTCGCATGAGTATTGCTCAGGAATTGTTGAATGATGTCAACGATGATCCAGATTTGCTTAAAAGGGTCATAACTGGTGACGAATCATGGGTATACTCGTATGGTTATGACAACGAAACCAAAGCCCAATCGTCCCAGTGGAAGAGTTCTGGAGAGCCAGGACCAACAAAAGCACGCGAAGTTCGATCAAATGTCAAGGTTTTGCTCACTGTTTTCTTCGATTACCATGGCATATCAAGGTCGTACGGTAAATAAGGAGTATTACCTTGAAGTTATGCGCCGTTGCATGAAGCAATAAAAAAAAACGCCCGGAATTGTGCAAACAAATTCATGGTTTTTGCATTATGATAATGCAGCTGCTCACTCATCTTTGCTAGTGAGAGATTATTTGGCCGAAAACAACACTGTTATCATGCCTCAGCTACCGTGTTCACCAGATTTGGCCCCTTGCGATTTTTTCCTGTTCCCGAGATTGAAAAGACCCATGAAAGGACGGCGTTTTGCAACGATTGAGTAGATAAAAATCAAATCACTGAGAGAGCTCAAGGACATGCCAAAAGGTGCATATCAGAACAGCTTCGAGGATTGGAAAAAACGCTGGCACAAATATATTATATCTGAGGGGGTCTACTTTGAAGGAGGTAAAATGGAAAGTGATGAATAAATAAATATATTTTGAAAAAAATTACAATTCACCTTATTTTTTGAACACAGCTTGTATAATTCCTGCCTTTTTTTATTTTTATATTTATATTTATTAAATATATTCAAATTTGCAAATAATGCAAATTCCCTAGCCTTTTAATTAAAAATTACGTCATTTGGTCATTAAAACTGTTTTCTTCGTTGGGGTATCCTAAGAGTAAATAATATGACCCGAAATTGTACCTACAGGGTGGCTCATCAATAGTGTTGTAAACATACTGGCAATATCAATGAAGACCGTTATTTAAAGAGACGGAAGGAGTTTTTTTTTGCCCAGAAGATGTATCCGTTTCAATAACATTCGGTTCCAGCAAGGTGGAGCAACTGCACTTATAACCAAGAACGATTAACGATGGAGTTCCAACGAAAATTTCCACACAAATTAATATCCATAAACTCCACTTTCCGTTGACCACCAAGGTCACCTGGCCAGACTGCACCAGACTTTTTTTTATTGGGTTATGTCAAGCGAAATTTTTACAAAAAGAAATCGAGGAATTTGACTGAATTGAAGCCGTTCATTAATATAATAATAGAGGCGATCCCGACTTTAGCCCTTCGGGCCGCAGTGAATAATTTTCTGATCAAGTGTCTCATATGCATTAATGAGCATGGAAGTCATTTGCGGTCTATCATTTTCAAAACCAATTAGTTATATAAAATATTGTATTATAAAGGGTGTCCCAACAAGAACGCAAGATTTAAATTTAGCGCCATTCGAAGTGTCATTGTTTGACATTTGAACAATTGTTATCGTTTGCTAGTAGAAGGTACGAGGTTAGTAAAAATGGAGCGCTACACGAATGAACAACGCATTCTCATTGTGAAATTGTTTTAACAAATGGTGAAAGTTTTGCAGCTACAGTTCACAAATTGCGATCGATTTGGGGTCACAATAATGCTCCAAAAGAGTCAACTGTAAAGAGATTGATAGATAAATTTGCCAAAACTGGGTCTGTTAGTATGTAAAGACAACAACGCGTCTTCGACCAAGTCGATTGACCGAAAATGTCGCAGCTGTACGTGATGATGTTCGCTCAAACGCCATCCACCTCAATTCGGCACCGAGCTCAGCAAATTGGTGTCTCCAAATCCACTATGCAGCGAATTTTGACGAAAGATTTGCATCTTCATGCATACAAAGTTCAACTGACTCAGGAACTGAACTCAGGAGCTGACAATAGACAGCGAAGGGAGTTCGTTAGTAGGATATTGGAGAGACAACATGAAAATGTTGATTTTGCCGATAAAATCATCTTCAGTGACGGGGCCCATTTCCATCTTGATGGCTTCGTCAATAGGCAGAATTGTCGCATTTGGGGTGAGGAAAATCCTCGAGTGATTCATGAGAAGCAAATGCATCCTCAACGTGTCACTGTGTGGTGTGGACTTTGGGCTGGAGGAATCATTGGACCTTTTTTTATGAAAATGAGGAATGTCAAGCGCAAATACTCAATGGTGTTCGATATCGTGAAGTGATAACCAGTTTTTTCGTGCCCAGAATTGAAGAAATGAATGTGGAGGGCATGTGGTTTTAACAAGACGGCGCCACATATCATACAGCCAGAGAAACAATTCAATCTAGCGTTCTTGTTGGGACACACAGTAAAGAAACAAAAAATAAATGAAATACATCGATTTAAAAAAAAAATGTTTGAATTTCTTGTTACAGCACAATTGGTGCGCCTCCCTACGCCATTAAATACAATAACAAGAAATAAAAAAATGATGTTGAGTAATTGAAAATTTCAGGATAATTCTCATGAATTCGACAAGCGAATTACATTTCACAAGAACTTTAAATATGAATACGAATAAATTTCAGTTTATGAAAGTAGAGAATATTAGTGCAACTCCGTTTAAACTACAACAATTTTCGCGAAAATCTTGACTTTTTTTTACTAAGTTCTGACAACACTGCTTGTAATCCTGCCAAAGGCCCTGCAGAGATCTCTCTATATAAACAGTTAGTTTTAACAGTCTTCCTCAAAAATTGTAATGCAATAATTTGTACATACAGTTACTAAGTAATGTGTACATTATAAGTTTAAGAAATGGTTATTAATAATTAAAGATCGCGCACTCCACCCAATCAATATGCATTTGTATACACCAATAACTTCTGAAAGCTCAAAATCTCCTCTAATTAAATTTAATTATTTTTGTTTTTTTTTTTAACAATAAACAAGTAACTTAGTCATTCTGGGAATTCTTGAGTCTGTCGTCTTGCATTAGTTTATGCAAATTTCAGTGTGAAACAACGGACCAAGTTCACATGAATTATGTTAATACGCCGAGAACCTTAAGGAACGCCACTGTCAGCCAGACTCCAAGGATGACGAGGGCAATGGTGAAGGCTATGACTGCGTCAACATCCCTGTAACCGGAACAACAGTAGCAAGAATAACAATTACAACAACAACAACAACTATGGAGCAATCTAAGCACGAGCAGCAACTAAAGTTGCATCATTGCAAGTTGTACAAACAAGTAACGCATGCCACTAAAGACACTCATTTAACTCGACTCACTGCGAAAACTTGAGCTTAATTAATTATACTGTTTATGTTTATTTGTTTATTTTCTGCTTCCAGCAGCCCTGCTCGGCCTGGGTATTGGTAGTTGTTGGTATTCGTGCCACTCACCGCTCAATACACATGTTCTTCAGCGGGGGCCACAGCACAATGGGGGAAATGTGATGTTACGTAAGGAAAAAAGCTTCAATAGTTTCACTAAATTTGGCATACGAAATAATTCTTATGGTATGTGGTAAGCCTCAGGTTTAATTATTTATTATCTTATACAAGGGCGGTCCCAAAACTAATTAGATTGATATACTTTTTTCAGCGATATTCAATTGTTTATGTATTCAATTGTTGTTCTATACCCTGTTTATAGTAAAAACTGTCAAACTCCTTAAAACAGCCATTAATCGCAGACTCCACCTCTTTACTGCTGACAAATTTTTTACCACTGAGCTGTTTTTCCAAGTTTGGACACAGAAAATGATCCAGTGAGCTAAATCTGGGGAATAATATGCGTGATGAAGCAATTCGAACTTTAATTCATTAATTTTGCCCATCGCAATAGAGGATGTGTGAATTGAAACATTGTCTAGATGAAACAACACTTTCTTTTTCGCCAATTGCGGTCTTTTTCCCATAATTGCAGTAAATTAGCACTATATTTAACGTAGATGTTTGTTTTTTTCTTTCTGAAGATAATCAATAAAAATAATCCCAAGCGCATTCCACGAAAAACACTCGGCATGACTTTGCCTGCTGACGAAACGTCTTCGCCTGCTTTGGACATGATTCTTCCATTCCAGTGCACTACTTTGACTGTTCCTTTATCTCAGGTGTGAAGTGGGGGACCCATGTCTCATGCATGGTCATAAAATTCGGCTTTATTGGGGTCAACCACCGCTAAACGTTCTATTGAAACATCTCCACGACCTTGTTTTTTGTTCCACTGACAGCAAGCGCGGCACCCATCGTGCGCAAAGCTTTCTCATTTTCAAATATTCGGTCAATATATGACGTATAGCACTTTTTGAAATGCCTATCATTTCAGCTAGCTCACGGAGCTTCAGCCGACGATCATCCTATACCACTTCGTGAATTTTCTTAACCGTATTTGGCGTGGACACCTAAATTGGTCAACCTCTACGGTGTTCGTCTTGGCAACTCGTACAGCCTCGTTTAAACCCTGCGACCCAAAATCTTACAGTTGTAAACGAAAGGGCAGACTCCCCCAGAGTAGAATATTGGTTGGACTGAGACGGAAATATTGAATTACATAACGGTGACCAATTTTGTTATGTTTTCTGAAATCGCTTACTTTTGGTGACTCAAATAAAAATACTAAACAAAGTGGCGCCTTGAAACTTAAAGTATATGTTTTATAAGGTTGCCACTTTTCACTGAAATAATTGTTTTTAAAACTACTGGCACTCTCTATACGTTACGTCGGCTAGTTTTGGGACCGCATTCACATCTGTCAATCAACGGAAACACAACAATATAATAAGCAATGAACCGACGTTCCAGTAATTTCTAATATTACTGCAATAAAAGTAACAACAGACTTAATATTATGGACCAAATAGTTCAAATTCCAAATTGATAAAACGAACGCCCCTATCCGCTTTACAACTCAAATACAATTTCAAAATAATCGCCCACTGTTTACCTCCCGTCCACTTCAGAGAATGAAAAAAAAAAATAAAACAATTGCAAATGTTTTTGTTGGCAACACTTACACAAATATTACAAATTGTGTGAATATTTGTTGGCGACCGAAAGGAAGGGTGATTACATATATATAGGTATGTATATACATGTACATACATACGTACATACTGTGTACTGGGTGGTGCACCAATTGTGCTGCAACAAGAAAATCAAATAGCTTTTGTTTGATCAATGTATTTCATTTGTTTTTGTTATTGTACAGAAAAATTTAGTTTATTTTATATAACTAATTGGTTATGAGGATGACAGACCGTAAATGACCTCCATGCTTGTCCACGCATATGCGACACCTGATTAGAAAATTATTCATTGCGGCCTGAAGCGTTAAAATCGGCATCGCCTCAGTTATTGTTTTAATTGGCTGCTTCAAGTCAGTCAAATTCACTGGTTTCGTTTTCTACACCTTCTGTTTGACATAACCCCATAGAAAAAGTCTGGTGTAATCAGGTCAGGTCACCTTGGGTGGTCAGCGGAAAGTGGAGTTTCTGCATAATAATTTGTTTGGGAATTTTCGTTGGAGCTCCGTCATATCTTGCTGGAACCAAATATTTTTGAAACTGGTAAAAACAACTCCTTCAAAATTTATTATGTTTTGTGTTTGTAGTATAACTCTTGCGCCACCTTGTAGATATATACGTATGTATATTACGTTTGTTTAAATGCTTTATCTATGGTACATTAATTCAAATAATAACGAAATAACTAAACAAACTAAAACATTTGAGAAGAACAAATACAATTCGCGGTATGTAATGAATGTGCCACAAACAATGCATGCCATGCAACAAATGCAATGGAAAATTTATCAAGTGTAAACAAATCAAAATAGGGGTCAAGGAAACGAATTTGTGCAGCCTTACAAATAGTAATCACTTGATAGGTAAAAGTTTAAACGGTATATTATACCAGTACAGAGAGTCCACGAGGGTTTCACATGAGTCTCGCCGTGAAGGCCTTACCCGCGTATTACAATGCAATTCCGAGAGCCTCTTTGGGATAGCCGAGCAAACTTGGACTATCTAGGGATAGGAGTCGGTAATTTTATATGCAAGCTACGGCAACTGTTAGCCCTTTCTTCCAGCCAGAAGATACCAAATTGCTACCAGATACCAGATGTTAGTATGGAACGTAATACCCATTGACGGAGGTGAGGCCTATCTTACCACCTCTATGGGTCTGTAGTACCTAGTTGGAATCTAGCCCCACATACGATTACAAAGACTCTGCTAGCGATTTTGATTTCATCCAACAATTTGCGTGATGCTGCCACTAGGGGTCCAACACCAAATGGTCAGGCGAGAACTCTGTTTCGTGACCTCCTGATCCCCACGCTATCGGCCAAACTCACCGGTCCGATCTGAGCAGCTAAGCTGCTACCAAATTGTGACTTATACATCATACTTCACAAGATTGGTCGCCCTGCAGCAAAACGAACAAAGACTGGTAATTTTTACATACCTGCGGTGCGGAGACCCCATGTAGATGGAACTATCGGTACTACATTGCAAGGATGCAGTGTCCTCACCGGCGGGTGATGAGAAAAACCTCCAGACCCCTTCCATCCGGCGATAGTGAACGGCAACCATGTGATATAGATATAGAATTCCCATACCTGAACCCACTTCCCTAGAGATCAATAAGACACAGATGACAAAGCACGAGCTCGAGACGCTGTCCGTATTATACCAGTACAGAAATTACAGCAAGGTGAAGAGACTGGCTACGACTTCTCTTAACGCCTTTGAGCTATTGCAAATGTGGACGAATATCGAAAGAAGTGGGATAGACGCCTGGAGCCTTCTCTCTCTCTCTCTCTGAATTAAAGCATAAATATAGGAACAGAAATATAACTGTCTGAAGTCCTCCGCTTACAAATTCTAGAGGGGCCAGCAACCAGTTTCAAATGCATCTACCACTCGCGGACCTAAGTTTCATTACCGCCTGATACTTACAAAATTATACTGAACTTAGTAGAACTAAATGAAAGGTATTAATTTCGGAATATGCAGGTAAAATTATGTGATTTTTATGGGAGGTCCCAGAAATAGCGTGGTTAATCAGTCGACATCTTCACGCTTCACAATTATAATTCAATGTAAGTGGCAAAAACTTAAGTTGTTGAAATCTGCGATTTGGGGTATACGGGGGGAAATTACACTTTTACAAAGCGGTTAATTTGCACGGGAGGTACAAGAGAGGGCGTAGCAATGCGGACTATTTTCATTCTTAGTACTAATTTAATCAAATTCGTAAAATGTTTCAAATTTGATTGCATTTGAAATCGCAACTGATTAAGGGAATTGAAACTAAAAACATATGGGTTAAATTGGTTAAAGGGCATGGCATGGTTATTTGGTCGATTCCTTCAATATTACAAGATTTTATAAAGCAATACAATAAAAACAAGAAAAACTTGTACTGCTGCAGTTTACGAATTAGGAATTAAAGGGGAAATAATTCGTAATTTCGTAGGACTAATCAATTTTTATAGGAGAAGGTGCCAGAAGCGGCCCATCTTTATTCTCAGGCACAGCTTTAGCAAACTCTATATGCAACTGGATAAAATATTGAACCTGCAAAATTATATAAATCAAGCCAGCTAATTTGTTGGGGAGAAAACCGCAGGGGCGAGGTTATCCGGCAATTTTTTTTCACTTTTTATCAAAAATTACGATTTAATGCCATCGACAAAACGACAACTTAGTGCCGTCTGTGAATTAGGATTTACACGGAATAAATTGAATTTGTTAAATCGATGAATTTGTACTGCTTTCAGCAAGATGGAGCAACTGCACTTGTAGCCAGATCAGTTATGGCGGAACTCCAACGAAAACTCCCAAACAAATTAATATCTCTTGACCTGACTGCACCAAACTTTTTTCATGGGGTCAAATCAAGCAAGAAGTGCACAAAACGAAACCAAAGAATTTGACTTAATTGAAGCAATCCATTGAAACAATAATTGAGGCGATCCCGCAATGAATAACTTTCTGATCAAGTATCAAATATGCGTAAATGAGCATGGAGGTCATTTACGATCTATCGTCTTCAAAACCAATTAGTTATATAAAATAAAATTTAATTTTCTATGCAACAAAAAAAATGAAACATATCAATTAAAAAAAAAGTTACTTGAATTCCTTATTGTAGTGCAATTGGGGCGCCACCCTGTATTATATACTCAATTATCTAACGATGATACTGAGAACCACAATATCAAAAATTTCAAATATATATATATATATTGATATTGTGGTTCTCGGTATCATTTTTATATCTTCACCCGATCAAATGAAGGAATATATGAATGAGTTGGTACCGTAAATCATTATGAAATACCCCTTATGGTGCAACCCATACAAATGACCAATTTAACCCATATATTATTGCATCAATATGTTTCAATCAGTTGCACCAAATTCAGTCAAAATTGGTCCATACTATGCGTTGGGTAAACTAACTTCTGAGAACAAAAATGGTCGACGTTGCCAATTCTATTCTGGTATACTTCACACAAATTGACCGATTTAACGAAATTTATTTTGCCCCTATAACTCCTATTTCGTAGCTTGAAATTGCTTAAATAAATATCAACTATGTACATCGCACTAAAATGCTGGACAAAATTTAAAAAACCAAACATCCCCTTTGACATCTCCCATCCAAATTACTTACTTACTTAATCCAAATGTTTATAGATTGGAATCTTTAATTTAATTACACTATACCCAGTATAAATGACCACGCTTCAGGCTTGAAGTACTGTGAGTGAGAATGGGTTGCACTAACATCCCACTTAGTTCAAAGAGAAAAAAGAAGAAGAAAAAAAAAAATAGGTCGATCTTGCAAAAATCGATAGCCCTCTACATATCATAAACGGAAGACATCAGAAAGTATACACCTTGCTTCTTTTATCGTACTCTAATTCAAAGAGTTTCTCGATAAGAATGTGGCAATTTCTACACTACGAAACATAAAAAAAATATATTTGTATTTTTAAAAAGTAGAAGCATGGGAATTTTTAAGACTTAAAAATAATGTTGTCCAAATGGCTTCCCTCGGCTGCTTGACACTCTTGGAACCGAAGTCGCAAATTTTGGAAAACTCGTTGAAAAGTTGTTCTCGGTATTTTGTTACTTTCCTAAATAATGTTCCTCTTCAACTGTTCTAAATTGGTCGGATTATTCTCGTAGACTACCGATTTGAGGTAGCCCCATAGAAAATAATCGCATGGAGAGAGATTGGGGCTACGTGGGGGCCATTCAATATCCCCCCTTTTCGAAATGAGTTTTCCAGGAAAAACATTTTTCAGCAGCTCGATGGATACCCTAGCCGTATGACATATGGCCCCATCCTGTTGAAACCACATCCTCGAGGTATTGCCTTGAAGTTTTTGCAAAGCTGGAACCAAAAAGTCTGCTAGCATGTTGCAATAATTGTTCGCTGTAACCGTCATCGCATGCCCTCGTTCGTCCTCAAAAAAGTATGGTCCAATAATACTGTTTACGTTATCCCAGCCCACACGACAAGCTTAGGGCTGTGAAGTGGACGTTCATGCAAGCGTCGGGGATTAGTCTCGGACCAGAACCGACAATTTTGCTTGTTCACATGGCCATTAAGGTGAAAATTGGGCTCATTACTAAAAATCACGTTGTTGAAATTGCTGAACCGCTCTAGCATCAAATTGACAAAGTTAAGTCGGTTATTGGCATCATCGGGTTTTAATTCTTGGACTATCTGAATCTTATAAGCCTTCAAATGCAAATCACGTTTCAAAATTCGTCGTGAAGTTGTTCTTTTGACATCCAAAGACTGACTTCTCTTACGTGTTGACTGTTGCGGATTTCGCTGAACTGAAACACGAACACGCTCCACAATATCCGCTGATCTTGCAGAAACTGGGCGACCACGAACCGTAATTGGTACTGTTGAGCCAGTTGTTTCAAACATTCTGATCCATTTTCGTATCACATTGGCGCTTGGAACTTCACTTAAATCGTGTAAACCGTGTTCATGCCGATACAAACGTCATGCAGTAATCACTGATTTATTGTTTTCGTAATACGCTCGGACACAAAATGCACGCTGCACTCTGCACGGCGCGATGGTTAGTGCTCGCAACTATTGTTCTTATGATCGTCGGTTCGACTTCGCATACAGTCACCTATCATTATTAGGACGGCGGTCACTTCGATGTGACTGACGAACACTTTGAGTAGTCGAGTAATCGAGTAATCTGGTGAATGCTTCTCAAACTGTGATACTCGGTATCATTGTTAAACTGTACATACCGTTGCGTTCGCCTAAAAATAGAATGAATGTAAGCTTACTGAATGTGAGAAGCTCTCCCATATTTATCATTCATAAGACCCGAAGGACCCTTGCACTGATTTTAAGCAGCCGCATTAAATTTGATTAAATTTGGAACACATCATGACTTTGATAAACTTTGTTCTGGGAATGAAAATTGATTGAAGTGTCTCGCCCATCAGAGTGCCTCCCACACAAATGGGGCAATTTTTTGGAGTTTCCTTTGTAAATCTAATGTACAGCCTGCAGTGACGTTTTGTCAGTAGCATTTAAAATGCGCGGAAATCGACCAGATAACTTTGCCTAATTTATCTTGGTAAATCGCAGACAAATTACTTAATTTAACCCCTATACGCCTGGATTAATATATTTTGTTCACTGCTAGTTCAAATGCAGTATCGTGCAGTAGCTCAGAGCGTTTGTTGATAAGAACTTAGCGATTTACCAAACCTTTTCTGGCACTGGGAAAGGAAGTTGGGCGAAGGTACATGTGAAGTGAGCTAATTTTGAGTCGAAACTCAAACAACATTGACTAAAACTTATGTCTAAGTACTTCTTTACTCAAAATAATTAAGAAAATTATTTAATAAAGTTTGCGAAATTCTTTAAAGTACGTACAAATAGCATGAGTAGTCACGCGTACTCAAATCAAGTAAAGTCTCATTTACGCATTTCAAGTAAAAGTTTTCTAGCATTGAATAGATTTGCTTTTTTGAGTGCGTTTCGACACAATATCAGAACAAGTTTTGTTTTTAGTACGTAAGTCAGTTCATATGAATGAAATTTCTGTACTAGTTATGAGTTTTTTCAGTTAGCAGAATCATTATCATCAAAGTTTTTTTAATTTATTCGTATTATAAAATAGATTTATGAACAACTATTTATGGATTATGACAAAGTTGCTGCGGTACGGATTTATACCAGTATAAACAAGTCTATGAAAGCCAGTTCACCTGTTGGAAGTATCTAAACTAACTTCATTGTAGTTTCATTTATGATATTTTCCAGGCTCCAGTATCGGTTTAGACAGAGATCATCATAAACTCATCATTACTACTTACCTACCTACCTAATGCAAGAGAATGACCCATAAACACAAAATATTAATTACAAACATTTTGGCTTTATGAAATTTTATTTGAACAGTAAACAAAGAAATTGTGGCAATAACGTGCATAACAGCCTTTTGTCGAAAATATAAATTAGTTAATACGTATTATTATGAGTTATAATTACACTTCATCTGTATTGTGCGGATTGTAACCATTGGCACGTTTTAAACTATTAAACAAAAATTTTCTGTGATACCAGAGCTATCTCAAAAACTTATAGCGGATATAGCATATGGGTGGAATAAACTATTTTTCCCTCCAGCCCAAAAATTGGTTCCAACTTTAGGTTATTACTAGGCGAAAGCATCACCATGCATTTTATTGCGACAACGAAAAATGATATGTCAATAGATTTAATCGACCAGAATGCACCACAATGTCAAGATTCTCTGCTCTCTATCTTAACTACTTTAAATAGTATCCCCCAAACAAATAAATATGGAATTTTGTACTATCCCAATAGAAGTCTACAATGTTAGAAATTGGAATTCTCGGATAGATGATGCTGACTAACATTAAGTTTTTAAAAAAGATGGGCAAAAATTAGCTTGTTTACACTAAATGAGCCTGTTTGCACTAAATGAAAATTTAGAAAGTGTGACGACCTATCATGCGACCTCTTCAGCATACTATTGGAGATGACTATTAGGAGAACTACAGTGAACACGACTGATACCATTTGGTAACAAAAAGCCGTATGCTGATATTATATGAGGGCGGTCCCAAAACTAGCCCACATGACGTATAGTTGGACCAGTAGTTTGAAAAAATTATTTTGATGAAAAATGCAACCTTATAAAACATATGATTTCAATTTCCAAACGTCACGTTGTTTAGTATTTTTATTTGAGCCATCAAAATTAAGCGATCCCTGTGATGTTGAAAACATGGTAAAAATGGTCATCGTTATGTAATTCAATATTTCCATTTGAAAGGTCTCAGTTCAACCAATATTAAAGCAGAGCTATATTCTACTTTGGGCGAGTCTGCTCCTTCATTTACGATTGTAAAATATCGATTAACAGAATTTTGACAAGGCCGTACTAGCAAGACAAAGGAGCTATTGGATATAGCTGGAAATGGCAGATTATGTTGAAATATGAAAAAATGTCGAAATTTTTTCGTATCTTTTCTGTTATGTCGGATCGTAGACATCATTAGTAGAAAATTACAAAATGTTATTGCAGTCTTCTCCAGCATTGAGAAAGAATCAACAAAAATGGCTTTGGTGGTAAATGAGAACATAACACAGTTATTGGCTTCAACGAACAAATAGTCTAGCCGCTTGGGACGCTGTATGACCGTTGACAACTTCGGATTGGGGATGAATTAATCTAGATCAGTTTCGCTGTTAATAAAACTAATGATATCAGCATCGAGATCAAACATTTTAATTTATCATCATTAACGTAAAGTATCAGCGTCGCTTGGACCATGCGCTGTATAAATTATATACCGCCATCGACATAATCAAGAGTATCAATACACAGCGGTTGTGTTGGCTTTGTAATACTGTGCGAATGGACCCAAAGGCTCGAACGCGAAGAGTTTTTTACAACGAACACAATGGTCGGTCCAGAAGAGGCGAACAAAACTCCGGTGGGAGGACCAGGCATTTGGCATACTATTAAAATTTGGTGTGGCGAATTAGAGAAGAAGATCAGAAGACCGAAGCGCTTGAGATTACCTTTTACGTGCGGCGTATAAAAGGTAAGTACGAAAAAGATATCAGAATGGACAGGCACCACTGACCACTTTCTTTTCTAGAATTAGAACCAGATCAAGGGCATATTGTGGGATAAATTTGACTGATTTCAGTGCAATGTCTTGAGATATGATATGAAGTTATTTCTCTATATTAGACTATGAATGTATGGGACAAATTGGCGATTCGAATGGGAGGTACTAGATGAGGCATGGCTTATAGAACGATTGTTCTCCAGATTACAGCGGACAAGAATCTAGTTTACTGCAAAAAGTAAGGGCCTTATTCACAACAACTAGTTGAAGGTTTATGAAAATTTAAATATTAAACTTTCAAGAAATACTTATGACGATAACCCTAAATTTACAAGAAAAAAAACTAAATTTTAAATCTACCATTTTGTATAGGAAATACTAGAATGGGCGGAACTATAGAATCCATTTTCATTTTCAGAAATTATTTTAGTCAACGTTTAACGTGTACTAGATTTGGAAGCGTTTAGGACATGTGAATAAAATATAGGAATCTAAGAACATATGGATTAAGTGGATTATTTATATGGGAGGCATCAGAATGGGTGTAGTTAATTGGTCAATCTGTTCGAAGTTTTGGCATTGTAAGAATACACGATGGACAATGGGGGATGCTGCAGTCTACAAATGAAGAGTTATGGAGAAAATACTGAATTTTGGGAAAACGGTCAGTTTGTATGGGCTACAACCAGGTATAATATTAGGCTGTATTACGAAGTTTTGTAGAAATTAACGACAGTTGCAGCCAACAAATTCGACAGATGGACACCGTTTTAACGATCATAAAACATATTTAGGGGGATGATAATTGATACTTTAAACTTTATACTAATTTCTTCTAATTTCTAAATTCTTTCCATTTTAAATGATATATGCCTTCATCTTTTCGGGTGAAATTATAATGAAGTAACTTTTAACTGATATTATAATAGTTGAAATAAATAATTCAAAATTTCACACAACGTAGAAAACTCATTTGTTAATAATATCGAGCAAGCAGTAAACCAATGCAAGATGAGATTGGTGGGTAAAAAATAAAACGCAATGGCACGTAAACCATCCAACTATTTATGCCACAGAAACAGTCAGCAGATTTTATGTGAAATTTCATTTCGAAAAAATGGCAATTTTCCTATGGGCAAAATCATTCTGCGGAACTGATGGTGGAGCATACCTTTCCAAAATTTCATCTTTTCAACAGACATACAGATGAACATGTTTATTTAGGGTTATACATTTAGTGGTTTCAAAATCGCCAGTCTGGCAAGGCTGTCAGCTGTTAAATACCTGTCATCTGAATCTAAATCTGATCAGTGTTCTTTATTTAGCGAAAGGTACGCCATTTACGAATGAGGATCATTTAACAACCGAAGAATGCATAAAAATAGCTAAAACTTACCACAAAAGTGCTGATTCAAATGTGGACTTTCAATAGAACAAAATTTTCTTTAGCGATGAAGCTCACTTTTCACTTGGTGGTTACGTTACCAAGCAAAATTGTCGCATATGATGCTCGAAGAACCGAGAAGTAATTATGGAAAAGCCATTGCATCGAGAAAAAGTGGCTGTTTGTTGCGTATTACGGTCTGGAGGTGTCACTGAGAAGATTTTTTTAGAAAACTACCTCAAGAGAAACCACTGCTGTAACCAATCCAGAGGTGGTCATTTAAGTAACATTGCACTCCGCACATAATGACAAGGTCCAAGCATTACAATGAAATGAAGGTTTCATCAAAATCAAACCTCTATACGAGTATGTGTTTTCTTTAACTCAATTTTTAAAATCGAAATATAGATAACCAATATGAGCGACCGCCAATGAAAATAAATTAAATTCTAAAATTATTTCGATTCAGTTTCAGTTTCAGTTTATGGAATCTAAATCAAAGTTTTTATTTCGATTCCAACAACAGAACCTAAATTGTATTAAGTTTTGATTTTGTTTCATACAACCAAAATGGAATTACAAATAATTTGGAATATCAATTCGGAACGATTTTCGAAACAATTTCGATTCTCGCTCAGTTTATGAAAACTCTAATTTATATCTCAGTTGAAAATTTGCAATTACATAAAACTGGCATAATTTGTGAGTAACCGCAAATATTTCAGAAAATAAATTATTTAAAGCATTTTAACCTTTCGCAGTTTGTCGAAATACATGAAACTACATTTGAGTACAGTACTGATTCAGAAACGAAACTGCATAAAAGTATATTTTCGTTTCAGGTTTCGGAATCAAAATATCTGTTCCGTCACGTTTCGATAGCGAAGCAGAATCTAATTTCTAATGTCGTTTCACATAAATAACGTAGGAATGTATGAAATGAGTAGTTGTTTCGAATATAAATAAGAAACAAATTTCTAATTCATTTTAAATAAGTTTAGAATATCAAACTGAACTTTCGTGAAGGTCCCTGCTTTATTTCGATGTAAATTCTAATGATGATCACTGTATATACTTTGCGTGATCCTAAATGAGTATTTCTTGTTGAAAAATTAAACATATCCTCATCCTGTGGGAAATGATATAAAAATTGGGCTGTAATTGAGCATCTGAGCTGTGAAACCTTCAAATCACCCGGATCGGACATGATTTTACCGGGTGAACTGCGAGTGGTGGCTGATACGCTAATTGCATGACTCGAGGAGCTCTATATCGGCTGTGTCGACCTAACTTGTATGCCTGCCTATTAACCTATCATCATTTCTTCTCAATACACTGGAGAGACTTATTGACAGCTACCTTAGGACAAATAAGTTTAAGTCTACTGAGACTATTCTGAGTGACTTGGTTGGATTCATCAAAGGTTCACTCGCCGTCAAGGAGTATACTTTGTAATAACATTTCTCCCTGTATGATAATCGCAGCACTATCAAACTTGGGAGTAGACGTCAGTATTAGGAGGCTAGTGTACGATCCTCTTACGAAGAGACGTATCAGGGCTAAATTTGGGTCGTCGGACCTAAGCAGATTCGTCAGTAGTTGAACACCCCAGGGTGGTGTTCTATCCTCCCTACTATGGAACTTCGCTCTGAACAGCATTCTGTTCTCTTGGGAGGAGGTGCAAATTGTCGCATACGCAGACGATGTGGCAATAGTAGAGCGGGAAGGTTTTGAGAACACTCAGAGACGTCCTTTAAAGGCCCCTTCTCACTGTAACGAAGTGGGCAAAGGAAAATGGTCTAGGCATAAATCTGAACAAGACCGAAGTGGTTCTGTTCACCGGGAGGTGCAAGATTCCATCTGTAGATCCTATCTCCCTAGGAGGTACTGAAATTCCTTCCGCGGCCTGTGCAAAATGCCTTGGTGTGTTATTGGACAACAGGCTGAATTTCAAACTCAAAATTCTGGAAAGGGGGAAGGCCACAGTGGCGTAATATATATATGCAAGAGAGCAATAGGGAAACAGTGGGTATTAAAGGCTCGCATTGTTCACTGGTTGTATACTGTAGCAGTAAAACCGATAATGTTATATGAAGTTATCGTCTGGTGGAAGGTTCTTGAGAAGTTCACGTACTGTAAGCTACTGGACAAAGTCCAAAGGATGGCTACCCTGTGCATCACTAGTGCGCTTCGCACCTTCCATCTGATGTACTAAATGTAATTTTACATTTACTACCCTGAACATAATCAGTATGCAGACTGTTGCAGGTACGGCAGAAGTCCACGAGAGTTTTACGTGAGTCTCGCCGTGAAGGCATTACCCACGGTGTGCGATTGCCAACGCCCCCCTGGGATAACCAAGTAAGACTTGGACTATTTAGGAAAAGGGGCTGACAATTTTAATACTACTACAATCGGCAACCCTTTCTTTACAACCAGGAGATACCAAATTGATTATGCTAGTATGCGACATAATCCCCATTGGCGAAGGTGAGGCCTATCGTACCATCTCTACTGCTCTATGGGTCTGTAGCACCCGGTTGTAACGCAACTCCACATTCGAGTACAAAGTCTCTACCAGCGATTTTGGTATCAATCACAACCCGCATGATGCTCCCGCTAGGAGTCCTACACCAAATGATTAGGCGGGAACTCAGTTTTGGGGCCGTAGTAAAGTAAGAAGCAAAGCTAATAACAAATTGTGACTAAGAGATCTATCACAGTAGTCGAAAGCTGGTTACGGACACAGTGTAATCCTTAACATGGTGCCTGGCACAACAGGCTCCATAGACACTCTGGCTGTTTAACAGGAAGTACCATATACTTATACCAGATGGGGATACATGGAAATGTAGAACTTGTGGTACAAGACTGTATGTCGACTTCCACCCTGACGGCTCAAAATTAAATAATCAGGTAGGTTTCTGGGTCTACTCCAAAGACTTAGGGCAAAGTATAACAAGATCACTGTAATGTTTATCAGGCCGAAATTTTTGCCACTGAGGAAGTGACAGAATAACTGAGGTATAACGTCCTCAGCACGGTTTGGATTAACATAATCTCTGACAGTCAAGCTGCCATTAAATCCCTGGATTCTGTCTTCCTGAGCTCAACATTAGCCCTGAAATGCCGCAGATCTCTTAACGAGGTGGTTGAGGGACATACCAGGGAACTGCAAAGTAGACGAGCTGGCAAGACTGGGAAAAACCTTACAGACTCCAGCCGGGTTGGAGTCCGTGGGCATGCCTATAGCCATTTGTAAGCTCCTACTGCGACGGCATACTTAACAGCAAATGGTAGGTGGGCGTCTGTTCGGGGCTGGAATCAATCTAGACAGTTGTGGCCTCACCTAGATCTGAAGCGTTCACTCACACTGCTGTCGCTATCACGACCCGATGTCTCATTACTTGTATCCGTCATGACGGGCACTGTCCGAATGGAAGACATGCAATAAGAATGAAGGTTGCGGCTAGTGACTTCTGCAGGAGCTGTGGTAATGAAGGGAGCAGAAGTCTTGGAACACCATCGCTGCAATTGCCTCGCCCTAACGAACAGGCGGGAATCAACACTTGGCTCTTATTTCTTTAGGGACCTAAGAGATCTGGACGATATAAATATTGTCCGACTTAAAAGTTTCTTGAGACGCTCAGAATGATTCAACGGGGGAAAGTAGGGACATCCATATCTTTAGTTTTCGTGGACTGTCTATTCAGACTGCCACACTGACCTAACCTAATTTAACTTAGGCATCTGTGAGGGCTTAAACCAATGAAACTAAACTAGAAAAACGTTTTAGTTTAAGAAACCGCTTCTTTGTGTAAACAACTGGGTAGGATGAACCTAAACACTCATACTGTTCTTAGTACCATTGTAGCCAAATGGGTTTAGTGTGTGTAACTTTGCAAATTTTTTATTCCAATTTTAGAGTTTTTCCATCAATAAAACAAGAAAACTAAACTTGTTGATCGCACATGAACTTTTATTTCTTCAAATAGGAATTTCGCACTTATTTGATTGCATTAGACGCGCTGTGACTTCTCTAAAAGTCTGCTTAATCTGTTTAGCACCAATGGATTCGTTAGCCATGTTAAGAGTAATATTATTGTGTTAGTGACTGTACTTCATTGTTGCCTTTTTGCCTGTTTTATTGGAAACCACACATTTGTTGTTGTGTCTTATCCACAAAAAATTGGGTGCAAACCAAAAATTTCAAACTCAGTACATATTTTAGGCAAATACAATTAATGCAACTTAAGCAACATAATCGCATCCTTGAAAAGGACTTTTATGATATGGCAGTATCAGTTGTTGGCATGCAACAATCGGAATTTGTTAATATCCCTCAAGGAATTATATCCAACTATTTCTAACAACGAGTTCTTCCATGGAATTGTGCACGTGCCAGCCTACCCTATTGTTGCTGAGGCTACCGATGTGCAAACGGCCACAACCAGTTCCAAATTTGAAGTACATGGAATTTATTTCGTTGAAGAGATTATGCCAAAACTATCATCATCGCCATAGTAACATATGGTGGCATCTGGCCAAGGAGACATATCGCAACGAACAAATATTACACCAAATAAAAACTATAAACAATAAACATTTAATGCACTTCTCTTTTGGCACAATCAGCACATTTCTTTGTAATTTGACCAAAAAACAGATAATGAATGGTCTTGTGGGCCACCAAGCAGCAGCCCGAATTGTTTGTTCCACTCCACCGACAAGAAATTCTAATTAACATCATTTGCATAACTCACACAGGCAATAATAACAAAATATTTTATTTTATTTGCGACTTGAGGATGTGGGATTGGAGCAGCTCCTTCGTTTTGCCTCCAAGCAATCTCTGGTGCAAGTTATGAGAATGTCCGTACTGGTAGTGGTCCTCTGGTTTACCCTGAGAAACCATCTACCAGACAAACGAGGAAGTGCAGAGCTTGTAGATTCTCGGGGAGCAAAATGGAGAAATGAATGAGGACAACAAGTAATTGGAATACTTGTCAGTTTTATGTGTTGTCTTGTTAATTGGAAACCATTAAGTAATTTATAGTATTTTATGCAGTTATGTTTCACAGTATATATGGAGAATTTATTCCTCTTATTATATTTTTTTTTTTTTGTGTGTATTCATGACTGAAATTGAGCAATGTGCAAAAGTGAATTCAGTGTAAAGTTGCATACGTAATATGTTAGTCCTTTCGAGACATCAAGGATTCACTGTAATCCAAAAAAGAATACGTGTCTAGTTGAATGTTATCCTTTTGTGTCTCGGGGAAAACCATAGACAACCACAAAAGTTTCTGGAAATAGCTTATATAGTTTTAATTACTGAGTTATTAATTCAGCAGCCCATTTACATGGAAATTATGAGTGTTCGTCATTAATGATGTCGCACTATAAGTGAAACGATATGTCGGCACTTTCTCTGTGCAACAACTTATGAGGCATTCCGCCTATTTTAGTCGATTGGAAAATTAATAATTTTGCACTTGCCAAATTCAACTTATAAATGATGTTGAACACGAAATGCAAACAAATTACCGAATATCCTGTTAAATGATAGGAAAGCTGGTGCATTCTTATGTGGTAAAGCCTAGGATTGGAGGCTTTAGGGCCGAAAAGAGCTCAACCTATTCCCAAAATTTAAATGGATATGAACCTCACTTTTCTTGGTATGACGGTTGTGGTTGCGACATAATGTGCCCAGTGGACCACTTTTGGTGAGCAGAACTGGCGCGGTGGGATGAACCAAACGTAATGTTTCGGTGCCCAAATTTATCCATTTTTCGGTTCGAAAAGTAAAGTAAAATAAAACACACATAAAGCTATGACTTCGATGAAACTTTTATTTCATTGTAATACTTGGACCTTGCCATCATGTATAATATATAATGCCATTAAAATGACCGCCTCTGGATTGGTTGCAGCAGTGGATCCTTTTGAGGTAGTTTTCGACCACTTTTTCGCACATTTCGGAAGGTACGTTTAGGGATTATCAGCGTAAACATGGCCCTTGACGTAGCCTCACAAGAGGAAGTCTAATGGCGTCAAATCGTCTTAGTGGTCAATTCAAGTCGCCAAAGGGTGAAGTTACGTTTTATGGAAACTTCTCACGTTATGAAGCCAAAATCGCTTAACACGAGCGAACACATTTGAATCACCACTTTTGTAGTATGATTTAAATATTTTTAGCAGTTCTTCCGTTGTTAAACGATCCATATTCGTAAATGGCAAACCTTTCACTAAATAAATGACACTTCAGATGCCAGGTATTTAACAGCTGACTGCCTTGCCAGACTAGCGGTTTTGAAACCTGTATATTTCTATTGCCTCAATCATGCCAATCAAAGCGAATTTAACGGCAGATATGCAGGGTGATTCATTGATACTCTTTATGATTGGTCGAACTGTCGCGATATTTTTGTTCAGTATTGTTTAATATTTCACCCTGAAAATGATGACATTTCGTTTCAACAGAACTACGCTAATATTATTGTTCGAAGTTGGCCAAAAAATGAGCGCGCTGTCATTAGTCGTTCAGTTCTTGCACCAACATGAAGTTGCTAACACTTCCAGCGCCTACACTTGTAAAGGGTGTCCCAACAAGAACACAAGATTTAAATGACTAATGAAGCAATTGAATTGTTTCTCTGGCTGTATGACATGTGGCGCCGTCTTGTTGAAACCACATGCCCTCCACATTCATTTCTTCAATTCTAGGCACGAAAAAACTGGTTATCATTTCACGATATCGAACACCATTGACTGTTTGCGCTTCACATGACTCATTTTCATGAAAAAAGGTCAAATGATTCCTCCAGCCCAAAATCCACACCACACAGTGACACGTTGAGGATGCATTTGCTTCTCGTGAATCACTCGAGGACTTTCCTCACTCCAAATGCGACAATTCTGCCTATTGACAAAGCCATCAAGATGGAAATGGGCCTCGTCACTGAAGATGATTTTATCGGCAAAATTAGCATTTTCATGTTGTCTCTCCAACACCTAATTAACGAACTCCTTTCGCTGTCCATGGTCAGCTGGCTTCAGTTCCTGAGTCAATTGAACTTTGTATGCATGAAGATGCAAATCTTTTGTCTAAATTCGCTGCACAGTGGACACCAATTTGCTGAGCTCGGTGTCGAATTGAGGTGAATGGAGTTTGAGCGACATCATCAGGTACATTTGCGACATTTTCGGTCGATCGACCTGGTCGATGGCGCGTTGTTCTCTTTACATCACTAACAGACGCAGTTTTGGCAAATTTATCCATTAATTTCTTTACAGTTGACTCTTTATTATTGTGACCCCAAATTGATCGGAATTTGCGAACTGTAGCCGCAAACCTTTCACCATTTTGATAAAATAATTTCACAATGAGAATGCATTGTTCATTCGTGTAGCGCTCCATTTTTACTAACCTCGTACCTTCTACTAGCAAACAATAACCATTGTTCAAATGTGTAATGTACAAAAGCGAATATTTTGTTTCTTTTTTGATAGAATACGTAAGCTGGAAAACTAAAAGTTAAATGAACTAATTGATCATTCATACTAATCACTTTTGATTTTCAATTGTAGTTAACAGATGATATTAATGGAATAGTTTAGGCGAGAAAAACAGACAGGGAGCCATTTAATACTAGCTAGCAGTCGGGTGGGGGGTTCGGTCTGCCTCTCTCTGCTGGTTACCACAATTTTTGACATAAATAATATTATTGTAGACTCCCGAGATAAATATTAACAACGAATCATTACATGGGCAAGTGTTACTGGCTATAAATAACAAAAAATCAAAAGCCCCAATATAGCCAGCAGCAAAACAAAAAAAGAACAAAAGCTAAATCCACCGTAAGAAGATTTAGTTAGCGAGTCATAATTCAAACAAAACTATATTTATTTGATATAAAAACAATGCATTAACATTTCAAGAGGAACTTAATTGAAAGTACTCTATGTTTTTGAACTCATAATCAACACTTGAATACGTTGGCAGAACAGCCAAATTGGAAACAAATGCTTACTAACATTTCTGTTAACTATTAACTTCTGTTATTGAATCTAGTACATAGGAAAACAAATGGATACTTCAACAGAATATCTGAATGTTATTAAAATTCATAATTGGTATTTAATAGATATTCTGTAAGCTTAACAGATTGTATATGCTAAATGATTCTTATCTGTTATTAAAATAATGAGGGAAGATAATACAGATTCGGTTCGCAAAATAATAGTTTTACTTATAAAATTACCAAAAAAAAAAAAGGAAAGATCATGGCTGTTCATTTAATTGAATTTAAATGATTCTTAAAATAAGATTAAAAAAAATATATGAATATATATAGATATATACATATATGTAAAATACGTAATAATAATTTTATGCAAAATTTAGCAGATATGGAAAAATATAGTAGGGTTAAGACTCACCGGTTTTGATGTTGATACAAAATGGTATTCATTTACGTACATTAGTGTAAGTTTATATCAGGAACGTCGAGGCCTCGATGAACGCTGCTAAATTCAAGTAGAAAAGGTAAATTCTGCATAGAAATATTTTAAAATATTCGATACTTAGCTGTTATTTAGTGACTATATAGGTACATATATACTTAATAATATATCTCTTGTTAAGAGTCGCTGGAGAAATGAAGATCGTCCTAGGATTCTATGGATTTCAGGTCACTTTAATATCGTTCGGCTAGAGCATTCGTCTTGAAGGTGGCAGTAAGTTAATGAGAGAGTTATGTTCTTTGGGCCGAATAGCAAAAGAATGAAAATCTGGTCGTAATATTTCACCGGACCATCAATGGCGTAAATGGAAATATGATAAGGTAGTGTAAATTGTTTCCAAATGAATCACTGGCTGGGCCTGATGAGTAGTCCGGTCGTTTCCACTTTTATGCCACAAGATTTATGGAAAGATTGCAAAAAAAATTGATAATATTGAACACACAACGGTATGAGGCATTCCACTGGAGATAATGACTGATTGACACGTTGGTATTACGCCACTGGACCAATATTGAAGCAATGGTTACATGATTTACGTCTTCAATTTATTACTGGCTTCATTCCCTGGGCGAAAAAGAGCAATATCCACGTAAATGAGGAAGAGAAATCCGGGTTTCTTGCATATATTCCAGGCCTTGGTATATATGTTTCTACGATTCCGTCACAAAATTGGATAACCGACCAAGAATTTATTGGATTATAATCTCCTCACGTGGATAAAAAAAATGAAAGTAGATGAACTTTCTAATTGCACAAATTTGCAGGTTAATTTCCGTTTTTCTTGAAATGGTAATAAAAATTTGGTTGGCATGTTATAATAATGTACAACTGTACTTACTTCGAAAAGCCCAAAAAAAACTTGTCACTAAACGTTATGACTTTCTTTATATGACTTGCGTTCACTTTGACTGCCTTATTGCAAAAGAAAAAAACAAAGCTATTCTTGACGATCAGAACTGTTAAGAACCTAACATAGAAATGCGACCGTTACCATCTCCATATTCACCACTAATATTTTGAGTTACCTTCAAGAATCTGGAATTGAAACAAGCTCATGTTCTCCTCCTTCTATAAATAGAATTTATCGTAATTTCTCCTTTTTATAATATATCTGCATATATACGAGTATATA
>JAHXMU010000568.1:1627950-1674093 GCA_019455685.1 Philornis downsi
CATGTACATATATGTATATCGTTACTTTTGGCATACAAAATTGTAAAATAATAAATTAAATAATAAAAAAAAAGTTCTACCTCGAGTGGCATTCGAACCAGGGCTTGTCCGGTTTGAAGGCGAACACTTACCCGCTAAGCTACTTAAAGCTTGGCTTGTCAGGTGGCAAACTCCTTATTCGATTTGTATGAGCAAGTGGATACTAGGCTTCAACTCTCTGTTCAAATTTTATCTTACAATTCTCTATTTCGCACATACGTGAAAGAGATGAGAGGAGTACATTAAAATGTACTTAATGACAACAAGCGGAGATTTCACTTCACTGTAATATGTTGTGAAGATTTTTATTAAGCTGAATTCATTCATTACAAATGTCAAACAATGGCACTTCGAATGGCGCCAAATTTAAATCTTGCGTTCGTGTTGGGACACCCTTTATAAACAATTTGATGCGGCAAAGCGCCTAAAGCACTCAATTTCTTTTGACTAAATGTGTTTCAGTACGTTTTAAACTCATGTACAAAGGATGTTTTCATAAGAAACCTTACAATTACGGATTTTATAAAACGTATGAAAGTTTTAGCCAACTATCAAAGCTTTCAACAAAAATAGTAGTTTTATGGTAACCCCACTTAATAAAAGCTAAAGCTTTCCAAACCGACATCTGTTCGATTTATAAAGACAAAAACAAGCAGCTGTTCGTTTGCGTGACGAACGAATTGTGTGATTCGTTTTATGGAAATAAGCTGTAAGTCGATCGAGCGAGGTCTGCATGACTGGCTAAGCAGAAAAGACAATAATTGCATAAATCACCACGAAATTCTTTAAAACTTATATACGAAATCTTATTAGACTGTTGCACAATGTGGTAATTCACAATGTGGTAATTCATGGTAGTAATAATAATGCTACCTTTGAAAAAAAAATAATTTATTAAAGTAATGTTTGAAATGTTTGGCTTTCAATGGAAAGTCCCACCTACAGTTAGGTAAGTTATTAGTATAATAGTTAACATTTTTTATAGTTTGAACTTACAGTTAGACGGCATTAGATTAAACAAGTGGAATATTGGCACTTGATATGCAGATATGCTGTTTTCCTAAAATTGAAAAATAATTAAATGTATTACATTTATTAGGTAAACATAGGTCGCTATAGTATTACAAATAAATTTACTTTTGAAATTCAAATTTACACTATTAAATCCTATAAAATTTAGAAATAAATTATTTTAGAGAAATCTGTCCGACAAATTAATGCTATAACAACAGAGAAACACCCCATAAATAGTACTGAGTGGTTGTCAAATTAGAAGTACTTACCTTCTATGACAACACAATGTTAAATTCATTGATGTTTCTGTTTCAGCAAAAAAATTGCATACCAAACATTACAATATTCAACACAACTATTTATCCAGTTTTTCAATTCCCATTTCTTTTGTGCTGGATAGTTGTAGTGAACATTGTTTTGTTTACTGGGTACAAGTACGTTATAACAATTAAGGTCTGTAAAATATAATTTTTTGTCTGTACAGAGTAGCAGCTCTACTGACTGAACTACAGGGTGGCACACCAATTGTGCTGCAATAAGAAATTCAAATAACTTTTTTTGTAATCAATGTATTTAATTTATTTATTTTTTATTGTGTAGAAAATACAATTTCATTTTATATAACTAATTGGTTTCGAGGATGATAGACCGTAAATGACCTCTAGATTAGTTAAAAAACGTGCTTCGTTTCTGCAGTCAGTTTTATTTCCAAATTTGTAGACCAGTGGAATTTGCCAAAATCTAGATAGCAATAGATGGTCAAGCAGATCTAACGGATTTGATTCATTGCACTGCTTAACATGGCCGTAGTTTGCCCCCTCTTCCAGGTACACCCCGTTCCAATTGCCTTAAACCCTAAAATATTGTTTTCGGCATAATTTTGTCTAAACCTTGGTACATTACAAATTATAAATTATTCATTGCGGCCTGAAGGGTTTTACTGTTTTCTGTTTTAATTCAGGAATCCAAACAAATTACTTGGTTTCGTTTTGTACATCTCTTGCTTGTCATAATCCCATAAAAAAAGTCTGGAGCAGTCAAGTCAGGTGACTTTGGGGCCAGCGAAAAGTGGAATTTCTGGATATTAATTTGTTTGGGAATTTTCGTTGGAGTTTCATCATAACCGGTCTGACTCCATCTTGCTGGAACCAAATGCTGTTGAAAAGGATACGTCTTCGGCGCAGTTCTGGGTGAAAAAAAAATCTCCTTCAACATCTTTAAATAACGATCCCCATTAATCACCTGTACTTGTTTTGGTTATGACCGTTTTTCAATAACGTTCAGTAAAAATATTAAGTATTCTTACTTCAAACTATAAAAAAAAAAAATATTCCAAGTGTTTGGTATTGTTTACAACGACTGGCAATTGTAAGGGATTTCAACTGTGCTTTCCCCATTTTCATCTTATTCAGCACAAATTAGATAATAACATGATTTTGAAAATTAAACGGGCTAAAAGATTCAACGCAAATTGCTGAGACAAAACCATCATTTTGCACTGTTTTCTAAGGCTATATAATCTACATCCATGGTATGAAAGTCGAAATATTGGAGGAGGATCTTTGAAATTGGTATAGATGATGCTTATTTACCCACAACGTTTCATAACTGTTGCAAAATAACAAAAAAAAAAAAAAAAACAATATATAAATTTCAGCCAGGTGCACTGATTTACTTGTACTTGTCAAGTGTTAAGTCAAGTGACTTCTTTGTGAAGGGCACTAGAATGCCTGTCTACAGATTGTTACCAACAAAAATTACTTAAAGCAAATCCAAAAAAAGCTAAATTTTTATTTTTTGAAGTGGTCCGCTTATAAATAATAGAGAGAGATCACTATTTCTTGTTATATTGACCGTTTTGTGAATGTATTATCCCAATGAAAGTGGCAATGCAGTCCATTTTTATTCGCAGAAATAAAATTACTAAAATATGGCAGGTACAACAAGGCATGCAATTATCCTGCATTGCTGCACACTACACCTTACAAAGGTTTAGATAACAACAGTCTTCGATTTAATGATTACAAATAGAAAAAATAAATTTCGATAAAACAGTCTATTTCTATGGGAGGTACCAGAAGAGGAGGTGTTAAAAATTACTTCACCAATCGTATGATGTGCGTAAAATCAAACTAAGTTCAATGCAAGCGCTTTAAAAGCTTGAACTGCTGAATTCGGCATAATGGAATTTACCGAAAAGGGCATGACTATTTGATCGATTTTTCACCGGCTTTCAATCCAAGCGCCTTAATAGCTTGAACTACAGAAATCGGCGTAATGGAAGGTGCCGAAGAGGACATGACTATTTAATCGAATTTTCACCAGCATTCAATGCAAATGCTTTAAAAGCTAGAACTACAGAATTCGGTATAATGAAAGGTACCGAAAAAGGCGTGACTATTTAATCGATTTTCTACTAGCTGTCAATGCAATCGCTTTAAAAGCTTGAGCTGAAGAATTTAGCATAATGAGAGGAAACGATAAAGGCATGACTATTTGATCGATTTTTACCAGCTTTCAATGCAAGCGCTTTAAAAGCTTGAACTACAGAATTCGGCACTATGAAAGAAGCCGAAAATGGCATGGCTATTTGATTGATTTTTCACCAGCTTTCAATGCAAGCGCTTTAAAAGCTTGAACTAATGAATTCAGCATAATGAGAGGAAACGAAAAAAGCATAACTACTTGATCGATTTTTCACCAGCTTTCAATGCAAGCGCTTTAAAAGCTTGAACTACAGAACTCGGCATAATGGAAGGTACCAAAAAAGGCATGAATATTTCATCGATTTTTCTTCAGCTCCATGGCGAATTATTAGTCAATTCAATTCAATAGTCGGAAAGATTGAATTTCGAAAAATCGGTTAGTTTGCATGGGAGGTGCCAGAAGGGAGCTGACAATGCTGACCATATTCTTACCTATGAATCTATGACTGAAATCGGTCATTTATGTGGGAGGAACCAGAAGGGCGGGGCAATGGCATCCCAGTTCACGAAGCCATGATGTGACTTAAATTTTACCGCATTTTGCAGAACTGCTTGAAAGATATGGGGTTCAGAATATTTGACTTATTTGCAGATTATTACCAGATTTTCCAGACATTACAAAGCGATGCAATGAACAACAATTTGTAAGTCAAGTTAAAGCGAATTGAATTTTGGAAAATCGGTCAATATATAAAGTTATTCATTTTTCGGTTTCAAAAGTAAAGGTAAATAAACCACACGCAAAAAGCTATGAATCCGATGAAACATTTATTTCATTGTAGTGTTTGGACCTCGCCATTATCTTTTGAAGTAGTTTATATTGCACAATGACATCTCCAGACCAAAATGCGCACCAAATAGTCACATTTTCTGGATGCAATGACTTTTACACAGTCACCCCTGGGAACACCGAGCTCCATATGCGACAATTTTGCCAGCTAACGTAACCAACGAGTGAGAAATGAGCTTCGTCGCTGAAGAAAATTTTGTTCGAGTGAAGGTCTAAGTTTGAATCATCACTTTTTTTCTGAATGTTGTTCGTTTATACGAAATGACAACAAATTTGTTACGAATTAAATAAATAATTATTTACAGAACCAGATTAAGAAATATCAAGTGAAAGTAACAGTTTATTATTAAATTATTCCAAAAAGGTATAGCACAGATTATAGACAGCCAAATACGGCACGCTGTGAACGCCTGATACATGCAATTACTTAGACAATTCACTGATATTCATTCATGACACATTTCGTTATTAACAACTTTTCTTCCGCCGCCTAATTTCCTGCCATTTTGCATCGTTAAGAAACTCTGAATAACTCATTATGGTTTTAATAATAACAAATTCCAGCGATGATTAAATTTTACATCATCAAAGCACAAATACGCCATGCGGCTTAAACGAATCCATCAAATTTCATAGATGCGATTGGCATTGATGAATAGTCATTACGAAACAATTCCTAAAATGAATATACCTGAATTTGTTATTTCGGTAATATGAACAACTTTGATCAGGCAAATAATATAATTTCCGTTCAAACCGTGCAACTTTCATCAAATAAAAGCAAAAACACAACAAGAGATGAGAAAGTCATCTGTAAAATGCCAGATGATTGTTTGGACAACATTGTAATGAAAATACGATAAATGTTTTTTGAATCCTCAAAATACTTATTGAAGCAAGTATAGCATATGCGTCATAACAAACCACATTCCACATTCATTCATCCTCTCATCTCCTATTGTTCCCGCTGAGTTCGCATGATTTGGGTATTGCAGGATAACATTAAAATTGGTTACCATCAATATCTGGTCTTTGACGGCATATCGTTAAAGACCTCCTAGTGGTTTTTGCTTTTTGTGGTAGATGAGTACTGTATTGGTTGAGATACAAGATGTACATAAGCTCTTACCTGTGGCAAAACTTTTCTCTCAAAACACCAGATGAAATTCAGTCTGCCATCATATATATATATATATATCGAAGTTGTCCTTCCACTCAAACCCACTCGCTCAAAACCTTCAACATTTTCCCGGCCATATACGGCTAAGAAGAAAGGACACGCTAGACTTGATCCGGTGATGAAAAGTTCGGGTCACCAAAAATAAGATTCGGAAATGGCAGGATACTTTAGTTTAAGATAAGATTAAGATTTGAATACTTATTGTAAATTTCAAAAGAAAGATTCAATGAAGAAAATTAAAAAAAAAATGCTTCCGTTTACAAACCTTGAGTAGAGGCAGAGTTGATTTCAAAAATAATTCTTATTAGACATTTTTCTATACAAAAAGCAGTTTGCCGTCGTACATTTTTTACATTTAACTTTCAGTACGAAAAGCCTCATGAACGACTCTTCAATGATGCTCTTCAAAGATGCTTTGCAACATGAAAAATCTGCAAAATGATTCTTTTATACTTCTATTATATTAGGAGCGCAACTAAGTTTTTTTTTATAAAATTTTAACTTTATAATGAAAACATGTTTACATATGATTTATTGAAAGTATTGTCCATCGCCAGCTTTTATTTTTTTTCTATCTTTCTGGCAAAGCTTGAATTTCGTCACGGTAAAACTGTCTATTTTTTGATGCTAACCACAAATCCAGCCATTCCTTGATGTCGTAATATGAGTGGAACTGCTGGAGTCATACCGTGTCCCATCGAACGGAACAAGTGATAATCAGATGGCTCAACATCTAGAGAATATGGCGAATGGGGTAAGACTTCTGATTTCGGCATTTACAAGTAGGTTTTAACGGGCTTGCCCACGTTAGGCCAAGCGTTGTCATACTGAAGAATCACTTTTTCGTGCCTCTCCGCATATTGTAAGCATTCCTCGCGCAGAGCTCGGCTCAATCGCATTAATTGAAGCCGATACCGATTTCCAGTGGTGGTTTCCCTTGATTTCAACAGCTCTTAATATAAACACCGACCTGGTCACACCAAATACAGAGTATAACCTTCGCAGCGTGAATATTTGGCCGAGACGACGACGTAGGAGCATTCCCCGTGGCTTTCTTTTCTTTGGATTGCAGTAACGGATCTATTTTCCATCACCCACTACAATACGACGAAGAAACTCCTTCCTTTTTGGTCGTTGAAGTAGTTTTTCACAGGCGAAAAAACGACGCTCAACATCTATGGGGTTCAACCAATAAGGAACCCAAGTTCTTTGCTTTTGAATCATTCCCAACGCATGCAATCACTTGAAAATGGCTTGGCGGGTAACTAATAATACTGAAGCAAGCTCTACCTGCATTTGACACGGATCTCCATCAAGCAATACCGTCAATTCAGTGTCTTCGAAGGGTTTTCGTCATCCTTCACGTGAACGGTCGTCAGCATCAAAATCACCGCCTTCAAAGCGACGGAACCAATCTTGACACGTAGTTTCACTTGAAGCAGCATTTCCATAAACGTTTTGAAGCTTTCGATGAGCTTCAGCCGCCGTTTTCCTCGATTATTCACACATCCAAAAGAGTACGATTTCAAATGAAAATCACTATTTTGTCAAGGCGGTGTGTTTACCATATGCCTAAGCTTGGATTATGACGTTTGGGTTATGAATGAGCTTTTTAAAATGCTCTATCACCTCCTACTTGGAAGCAGTAAAATTGCATGGTTGTGAATTTTGCAGGAGAAGTAGTCACCGGGGATGCAGAAACCCTAAGAGGTGTATTCTTCCATAAGCGATTTTGAAAACGCTACAATTGCAAAGCCATCGAGGCTGTGAATGACCTTTTAAATAGCTCTATTTCCTACTTGGAAGCACTTACAGCTGACGCCATCTATTGGCAAACAGGGGGAACTTAGTTGCGATCGCAATATAATACTAAGAGACTATCACAAACATTTTTCTATAACAAATATAAATTGCTTAGAAGAAAATATTCAATACGAGAAATTTTTTGTCATGTAGATTTGTATAGGAAATGCCAACTAAAGTATACTTTCTACATTATTGCAGCCTTTTCACAAAGCCTGATGAAAGAAATTTTTCTGCACAAAAACTCTCTAGGTAGTTGTCTCTACGAAACGCTTGTTAACTATAAACAGACAGTTTTTACAAGGTCATTACAATGCCTTGTAAAACTTCTTTCTTGTAATAAAGTAAGCGAAATGCCGCCACACAAAAGTTTCGGTCGAGAAAGTTTTGCATAGAAATTTGTCACTGCGCTATTCAAATAAGAATTCATCATTTCTTTTTTTTTTCATTTTCAACGTAGCTACGTATCCCACACCGCAATCGGTGAATAATGGATTGCCCTTTCAGTGTGTTACCTTCGGTGAATTGTAGTCCGCGTATTCTTCTATTAAGTCCAATACTTCAGGGGCAGATGGCCTATCATTGAAATTTTTTAAAATTATTTTTCCACTAATTTTATGCCATATTTTGCACTTATTCAACACGATCATAATGACATCTTGTTTTTCAGTTTAGTGGAAGTTGGCTAAAGTAATCCTAATTAAAAAAAAAAAATGATTCCAATGATTTCCAAAATTTGAGACCAATTTCCTTAGTTCTCATATTGTCAAAGATTTTGGAGTACATTTTAAAGTGGCAGTTATTGCGTTTAATTAAAAGTGAGTCGTTGCTGGACGACTGTCAATGTGAATTTCGAAATTATAGGAGTACCACTGAAGTGCTTATCTTGGTCTTACTGATACAATATGGAATGAAGTGTATGATCAAAAGGTTTGTGTGTTGTCATCCTTGCATTTAGAAAAACTATTTGATCGTGTTAATTATGGGGTTTTGTTAGATATGTAAGTTATGCACCAAGTTTAATTTCGACGTTAATACTTGTCGATTGATTTCATCATACCTACAAGACAAGAGTCCAGATGTTATTGTCAACGATTCGTCGTCTTCTAATTTCCTGTCCAAAGTGGTGTTCCTCAAGGTTCGGTACTTGGTCGAACACTTTATATTTTGTACTTAAATGACCTGTTTAGTAGCTTCGATAATACATGCATTCCCTATTCATTTGCAGATGATGTACAATTGCTCATTAAGGGGGAGCATCAGTTTCGTGATGACCTGCAAAGTAATATTTATTATGCTTTAAATTTGGTTTGCTCATGGATGACGCAGAATAAACTCTTAATCAACACTTCGAAAACAAAAGATATACTTTTTTCTAATCATGATTTAAACTGGAGTTTATCTTATCTTATCCTATTATATGGCCGAAAAATCGATAACAGTTTAGTGACGCGGAAAGAAAATTAGATTGTTGAATTTAAGCGAGGCCGTACAAGCAGTTTTTATGGAGAACTTTTACATCTTCTAATGAGGTCACTACTCCAAATTTTTGTAGCAGTTTTTGATGTCAGATAGCAGATGTTGTGATGTGTTGAATGCGATGTGGCGTTCGGTGGTTACAACAGTCTCTCTTAAAGTTCATTTGAGACATTTGGGTTACCTCTAATTGCCGAAACAATGTTACTTATAAAATCGCCTTGTTTGATCAAATTTCGACCCTTTTTGCGTTTTCAGTCTTCATTTAAACCATTGCTTAACAAATGTGATTCAAATCGTTTGATATTGATCTATCGTGGTAAATTTTTAAATTATCGTGTCACTTAATTTCAAGTTGCGGAAATGTTTGTTATTGCGTTTTCTGTTTTCTGAAGTAAGGAGCATTAATACTGAGTAGGGATGGATTGGAATCTTGTGTTCGGAACGTCAGTAGCATTGGAATAGATCTCAATGAGTTGCACAGAAGTTTCGCAAACAATCAGTTAACTGCTCCCAGTGAAATCAATATTGCAGATAATCCTGCATCAAATAGTTTTTCTTTTCAATGTATAACATGTGAAGCATGTATTTGTATCAACTCAAAGGCGAAAACCGTCATCACCCGGACGGTTTTCCACCGATTTTTTTTTTTTTTTTTTTGAAAGTAGTTTTTCCTTTTATTTCAGTGTATTTGTGACGTTAAATGAACACAGTTATCGCCACATCCGTTTTTTTTTTTTTTGATTGGATGGAAAGAGAGCGAAAGTAATCCCACTGAAACAAAATCTATGCTTTTTTCTAATCATGATTTAAACTTGAGTTTATCTTATCGTGGCACACATATTGAACTGATTCACAGTGTACATTGTTTGGGAGTAGTTTTAGATTACAAATTAAGCTTTAACTATCATGTGGATAATGTAGTTCGGCATTTAAATTACGAGTATTCACTTCAAAGTTTTTATATCACTGATTTAGTGTTGCCTAGATCGAGTACAGAGAAATTGGTTCATGCTTATATCATGCCTAGTATTCTATATTGTTTAGAACTACATAGTGTCACTAATAAACAAAACATGAGAAAAATTCAGATGGCATTTATTAGAGAGTTATGAGATATTTATATTCACTAAGGTGTCGTGTTCACATAACACCGTATGTTAGGCGTTTCTTGGGCTGTAGTTTTCAAAATTATATCGATTTGAGGTCTTTATTATAATTTTATAAAGGAATTTTTCGAATTTCAATTGGAAATGGTGTAGTATCTTTCATACACATTACCTAATTTGAACGGCAAACATTTATGTTCAAATATTTTTCACTTAATCCCAACAAATCCAGTATAATGTAGCAAGTATTCTACATGTAGTGAACTTAATTCTACGAATGAAAATGTGCCACGTATGCTAGCATACCACACGAACGTGTTAGTATAGGTATACAATGGGTGATTTGTTAAGAAATTTCGGATTTGATTTAAAAAAAACCGCATGTATGAGTCTTGAGTCGGTAGAACGATCTATATAATTTAATATTTAAAGATGATTTCATGTAAATGTTGACGGAGGCTACGCCTCAAATGGTTCATAGTCTGGGTCAAACTTTGGCATACATTCTCCAACATATCGACCGGTATTTCACAAATAACCTCTTCGATATTGGTTTATAGTGCGTCAATCGTTGCGGGCTTGTCTCTATAGACATGAACCTTAACATAGCCCCACAAAAAATAGTCTAAAGGCGTTTAATTACACAATCTAGACGTTCAATTAACCGTGAACCAACCGTGAAATAAACTTTTCACCGAACTCGCTTCTCAATTTGGCCATTGTTTAGCGTGCTGTGTGGTATGTGGCCCGTCTTGCTGAAACCACATGTCAGCCAAGTCCAGCTCTTCCATTTTTGACAAAAAAAAGAAAAATTGTAATCAACCCACGGTAGAGCTCGCCATTCACAGTCATCGTCTTTGAAAAAGTACGGTCCAATGATGCCGCCGTTGCATAATCCACACCATTCATAATTCATTTTTTGGGATGCATTGGAAATTCTTGCAAGAATTCTGGCTGCTCTTCACACCAAATATGGCAATTTTGCTTTTCCACGTATTCATTCAAACAGAAAGAGCTTCGTCGTTGAACAAAATTTTCCTTTAAAAAACTGGAGCTTCATCCAACTTTGCAAGCACCCATTCACCAAAAGTGAGCTGTCCATTTCTTGCAGCAGCTGTATTCTAAATGGTTTTACACCCAAATCCTTCTGCAAAATTTTCCACGTAGTGGATTAACAGAACCCAAATTGCTGCGAATGGCGAAGAATCGATAATTCGAGGTCATTAGCAACACTGGCGGATAAAGCTGCGATATTTTTCTCTGTCCACACTCTATATATGCCTCTTATTGGTTTAGTGTCCAATGATATAAATTTGGTGCTAAATTTAGTTACAAGATTCCGAATAGCCGCCTCATAAGGACTGACCTTAAAATGGAAGAAGTGCACAATGCACTTTTTTAACCGAGTATGAATTTTGATGATAGAATTCAATAATCTGTAAGCGGTATTCGTTTGTAAGTCGATTCATGGTCAAATTATAGACCAAACTGAACATGTTTAACAATAACATGCTAAACGAAAACAGCTGAGCTGCCAAAAACAGTGTTGCCAAAAAGAAAGTTGCTAAAAAATCGCCCTTCATAATTCAGTTCATTGGACTGAAATTTGTGTACGGATTGGATTTTAATTTTCTACTTTCAGTTTCGATGTTTTGGATCAGGAGAATGTCCTTACACGAATCAGTGTTTGGAGTGTAGTTGTCTTCTTCTATAAAATATTTACACGAGGATGTAAAATTTTCTCCATTTCCATAACCTTTCTTAAAGTTTATGTCTCTAAAAGATCTTATATAATATTAAGAAGTGTAAAAATGCTTTTATATAGGGTGTCCCAACAAGAACGCAAGATTTAAATTTGCCGCCATTCGAAGTGTCATTGTTTGACATTTGAACAATTGTTATTGTTTGCTAGTAGAAGGTACGAGGTTAGTAAAAATTGAGCGCTACACGAATGAACAACGCATTCTCATTGTGAACTTGTTTTAACAAAATGGTGAAAGTTTTGCGGCTACAGTTCGCAAATTGCGATCAATTTGGGGTCACAATAATGCTCCAAAAGAATCAACTGTAAAGAGATTAATGGGTAAATTTGCCAAAACTGGGTCTGTTAGTGATGTAAAGACAACAACGCGCCATCGACCAGGTCGATCGACCGAAAATGTCGCAAATGTACCTGATGATGTCGCTCAAACTCCATCCACCTCAATTCGACACCGAGCTCAGCAAATTGGTGTCTCCAAATCCACTATGCAGCGAATTTTGATGAAAGATTTGCATCTTCATGCATACAAAGTTCAATTGACTCAGGAACTGAAGTCAGCTGACCATGAACAGCGAAAGGAGTTCGTTAATTAGGTATTGGAGAGACAACATGAAAATGCTGATTTTGTCGATAAAATCATCCTCAGTGACGAGGCCCATTTCCATCTTGATGGCTTCGTCGATACGCAGAATTGTCCCATTTGGGATGAGGAAAATCCTCAAGTGATTCACAAGATGCAAATGCATCCTCAACGTGTCACTGTGTGGTGTGGATTTTGGGCTGGGGCAATCATTGGATCTTTTTTTACGAAAATGAGGCATGCCAAGCGGAAACAATTAATGGTGTTCGGCATCGTGAAATGATAACCAGTTTTTTCGTGCTTAGAATTGAAGAAATGAATGTGAAGGGCATGTGGTTTCGACAAGACGGCGCCACATCTCATACAGTCAGAGAAACAATTCAATTGCTGCATCAGTCATTTAAATCTAGCGTTCTTGTTTGAACACCCTTTATTTTATATCGCAAAACAATAATATTAAATGAGCTCGTTTAGAGAGCTTTAAATACGCAATGCATACATTAAAACTTCGGCTTTTCACATAATAATTCTTATTTATATAAGCCACTTGTCAGGTATAGTTCTGGCAGCAAAAACACCTTCCTAAAGTGTTTTATAAATAAAAGTGGGAAAGAGGTTGTCACTGACTCTATCCAAGTTATGAATACATAGATTTATGACATGTTCACTCTATGCTTTGTTTGTAATGCTTTAACGTTCAAATAAAACGCAAGCTTTAATAAATTTATCGCGTGACAAAAACATTTTGTATTAATTAATAAATTGTTTGTAGCAAATATGCATTTGATAATCAATGGTGACCACGTACCTACCTATAGGCGAAAAAAAGTGAACAAAATCACACCTCTTAGTCATGGAGTTCATATGAATTTTATGTGAAGTTTTATGTGGGAATTCTTTATACAGGAATTCTGTACAAAAATAAAACAGGATCAAACAGATACAAAGTTAACCTGATTTATCAGGAAAGTGCTCCAGTCATAGAGTTGAAATCGAGGTCTTGGGAAATATACTGCATACACTATTCTATGTTTGGGTACCACGCGAGTTAACACAAAAACGAAAACACCATCATGAACCGAATTCATCCATCCACGAATTGATGCTGAATGCAACAAAATCAATCCATTTCAGAAGCGGATGGTGACTGGTGAAAAAAAATATATTAATTGAAAACAGTGGTAGTTGAATCACTGTAAGCAAACTAGGATTGACGAACAGAAGTCCGCGAGGGTTTTACGTGAGCCTCGCCGTGAAGGCTTTACCCACGGTGTGCGACACATTGAGCATATTACAATGCGATTGCCAATGCGCCCCTGAGATAGCCAAGTAAAACTTGCACTAGCTAGGAAAAGGGGCTGACCATTTTGGTAAGGACTGACGTAAGGGTTTCCTGTATGTTTAGTAGAATTTGCAGGAAACCTACGATACCACTGGTTCACAAATTTGGAGAAAAAAAAATTGACTGCAGAAACGAAGCATGTTTTTCAACCTATCTGGGTGCGCTAAATTCAAATCTGACAAAAAATTTGGGCTATCACGTCTTGTTCATTTTTTATCACATGCTGGCAATACTGCAAAACAGCCGGTCAATACTGATACAACAACTTCACAATTATTAATATGACAGAAGCCTACATTCATCCTAAATCTTTATAATAGTAGCCTTTAAGCATGTCAGAGAGACCGTGCGTTACTGATTCAAGCTATTTTCTGCTTTTTGTGTGGTGGATATTTGGTTGGAAAAGGAAGAAAGGATATCCAATATCAGAATCATTAAAATATGCATATTTACATTATTTTGATTTTTCTGTCAGAAACTTGAACAAACCGTGGACACCAACAATGTTTTGCAATAGTTGCAGAACTGTTTCATGCAAGCGGTCAAATGGCAAGAAGATCTACTTCGATTTTTCAATTCCAGTACTTTGGAGAGACCACCACCAAACCAAACAAAAGTTGCTAGATTCAATATGAAAAATCCAAAAAATATTACTTACGCGAATGGCCCATCGGTTTCCAAATCAGTTCAACGTCCACCAAATTGTTTACTACCAGTCATTCTCAGTCCTGCGAGCAGTAAGTCTGAAACATCTTTCACCAGTAGTTTGTATCAGGCTGATGACGGATGTACGCCATTTAGTGACTCAAGCTGAGCTGAATGATCTAATTCGGAATTTACATTTAACGAAGCAAGACGTAGAATTACCAGCTTCTGGCATGCAGCAATGGAAACACCTTGCAGTTGGGACAAAAGTAACATTCTATAGAGATAGAAGCTTGGAATTGGCCGCATGTTTTGAAAAGAAACACTCTATTCTATACTGTACTGACGTTAATGGTTTATTTCAAAAAATGAACCAGCCATATGACAAAACTGAATGGAATTTATTTATTGATGGCTCTAAATACAGTTTAAAAGTCCTTCTTTCGCAAAACAGGAATGAAAAACCATCCATACCAATTGCTCAAGCCGTTAATACAAAGTAAAATTACGAATCAATGACTGAAGTTTTGACATTACTCCAAATACAACGATAATAAATGGAAGATCTGTAGTGACCTTAAGGTGTGTGACTTAAACTTATTTGTATACATATAGTATAGAGCATCGTAAATAATAAATAAATAAGTAAATCAGTTTCAGGTCATTGGCTTGACTGGTTGACTGGTATGCATGGAGGTTTCACAAAATATTGTCGTTTCCTTTGTCTATGGGATAGTCGCGCTACATGTCATCATTACGTCAGAACAGAGTGGCCAAAAAGAACTGAGTATTCACCAGAAAAACAAAGCATTTGAAATAAACCATTAATTGATCCAAATGGCGTTCTTCTTCCGCCGCTGCACATAAAACTGGGACACTTTAAGAACATTGTCAGGGCTCTGGACAAAGATGGTGCAGCATTTAAATATTTGTCGGCAGTTTTTCCTAAAATTTCATATGCTAAAGAACGCATATTTGTTGACCGTCGGATCAGGAAACTTTCGAATGATGACAATTTTTCATAATGGTTATTGGAGAAAGAATTTACAGCCTGGAAATCTTTTAGGAAGATCATGTACCGGTTTGTTCGAAACTATAAGAGTTAAAACTACAAACAGATTTGTGCTGAATTATTGAAAAATTATCACGAAATAAATGCACGAATGTCAATCAAAATGCATATTCTTTATTAGCATTTAGATTTTTTCCACAAAACATAGATGCGGTGAGCAACGAACAAGAAAGGGGAGCGTGCTCACCAAAATTTAATGAAAATTGAAATAAATTGTGAAAGACTTTGCGACAAAAGCATGCTGGGGGACAATTGCTGGATTGTAATATGTGAAAGCGAACCAACAAAATAGAAACGACGTTCAAACAGCGCCTTTCACTTCTGAAAATTCATTAATTTTTTAATAAACTAATAATTTGTTTATGTAGAAAACGAATAAAAACGTTTTTTTTTTTTTTTATATGTCGAAAATTTTGAGATAAAGAAAAAACAAATACAGATGCGAATTTATCCCACCAAATTACCATAGGAAAGATATTTGGTTGCTGCAGTTCAAAACCTTGTTGGCTAGTGTACTATGAGCTGCTTCCCTATGAAACACTTAATGCGAACCAGTACTGCCGAAAATTGGACCGTCTGCAAGAATCAATCGCCTAGAAGCGGTCAGCTTTGGTCCATAAAAAAGTCGTCATGTTTCATTAGAACAACATCAGCAGGCGCCACACATAATATATGATATGACAATATATGGTATGGTATATATATATATATATATATATATATATATGGTATGGTATATATATGGGAGATTCTTACGCATTCGCCTTATAACCCGGATCTGGCACCAAGTGATTGTTTCCTGTTCCTATCTATGGCGAAAGGATTTTCGCCTCAAGAGAAGCTTGTGAAAATCGACTGTCTCAGTTTTTTGCAAAGAGGGACGAAGGTTTCTGTGAAAGAGACATTATATTTTCATACCTACAAAATGGCAACAAGTTATCAAACAAAACGTTGCATATTTGACCTAAAATTATACCAAATAGCGTGCAAATATACTGGATTAATTTTTACTACACACATATATCTTTCAAGAAGTTGGCACTCACATACGTACTATAGGATGTATATATGTAGTATTTTTTTTTTTTTTTTTGTGATCGCCTATCATTTCAGCTAGCTTACACACCTTTAGCCGATTCAGACGATCATCCAATACCATTTTGTGAATTTTCTTAACTGTGTGTGCGGTGTCAACACCTCATTTGGTCGACCACAATGGTGTTCGTTTTAGCACAGCTCGTACGGCCTTGTTTAAACTCTGATACCCAATGTTTTACAGTCGTAAACTGAGGAGTAAACTTCCCCAGGGCAGAACCTAGATCGGCTTTAGTATTGGTTGGACTCAAACCTTTCAAATGGAAATATTGAATTACGTAGCGATGGCCATGCTTACAAATTCACTGAGATCGTGTATTTTTGATGGCTTAAATAATAAATACTAAACATTGAAACTTAAAATATTAGTTTAACAACGTTGCCATTTTCACTACTGGCACCATCTATACGTCAGATCGGCTAATCTTGGAACCGCCCTCGTGAATGGAATCATTATAACTACGCCAAATATAGTCTACAATGTTATGTAAAAACAATGAATTTCTTTCTACAATATTTTATATAATTGGTTTCACTTTTCAATATTCTACAGCGTGTCCTCATGTGAGCTTCTTGTGAAGAAAAATATTTACCTTTCAAGCGTACAGCTAAAGTCTCCTAGTTGAATTATTTACTCTATTCATGTAAATTAATTTACGATCACATATACTTTTACTTCATGTCACGCGATTGCACATTATAAACCGCGGAAATGTAAGTCCAAGAATATTTACACAGCAGTATGAGGAGAGCCATTGGCTTGTTATGCCTCCTGTCACTGTTTGACTTGCCCATACATTAGTCACAATTACACACATACACATGCTTAAGTCCATATACGCAGATGACATGCATATGGCCGCATACACTACAATTGCAATTGAGAAATCATGCAAACGTGTTAACACTTTTGTGCAACACAAATTACAACTTATTAATTGCATATCGCACTTACACGCTAGGCCACATGCATTCACAGTTACGCCGACACTCCTCACCACACGCCTACACACACACACACACACACACATACATACAGCCAAAGGGCTCAGCCCTCTTACACCCTGATGCATGTCCAAGTTCGTAATCATTCTGCGGACAAATTGGTCCTATTAAATGTGTCCACGGACTGACTAACAGTGTTAAATATCTCAGTCCATGAATTAAAGAGTCGTTCAAGTGGGAAGAATTTCCGGCAAAAGTGGATGAATAAATGACAGTGGAAGGCTTTCAACAGTTTCTGCCATATCGGAAATGAAAATGAGATGCATTTATGCTGGAGGAAGACCTTCCATTCAGATGTTCATTGTGCTTGCGTTTCCACCATGGATCTTATAATTTGACAGCAGGCGACAACTTTAAGGCAGATTACACTGGCATAATTTGGCTATTGTGAAAAAGTAGCAATAAAAAAATTAAAATTATATAAAATTGGAAGTGTCTTTCAACAAATGTGGATTGATGCGATTTTGCTGCGGAAAACTGGCTAACAAAAGGGTGATCACTCGAGTGAATTTCAACGAAAACGGAAATCTGGTCTGTTCACCTCGCAATTTTTCTTATTTTGCACGGATAATCGTAAAAATTAACAGAATTTTCAACTGAAAAAAAAATTTAAAATACGGTGGGAATACCTGAAATAAAGCAAAAATCTTGTTTTCACTTCAGCCGTCTATGTTCTACATAATATTTTATTTTTATGTCTTCACCCGAAGGAATAAAGATACGAGGTGTGTTAAAAAAAAAGCGAATTTTTACCTTTTTCACAAAAATATTTATTTATTCATCAACTTCTGTTTCTTATCAAAAAATTTCTATTTTATCTCCTTCAAAGTAGTCCCCCTCTCAGATATAACAAACTTGTGCCAACATTTTTTTTCCCCAATCTTCGAAGCAGCTCTGTTATGCACTTTTTGGTATGTCCTTGAGCTCCCTCAGCGATTCGGTTTTTATCTCCTCAATCGTCGCAAAACGCCGCCATTTCATGGGTCTCTTCAAACATGGGAACAGGAAAAAGTCGCAAGGGGCCAAATCTGGTAAATACTATGGCTGAGACATGATAACGGTGTTGTTTTTTGCCAAATAATCTCTCACAAGCAAGGATGAGTGAGCAGATGCATTATCATGATGCAAAAGGCATTAACTTTTTTCCACAATTCCGGCCGTTTTTTCGTGTTGCTTCAGGCAAACGGTGCTTAACTTCAAGGTAATACTCCTTATTTAGCGTACGACCTTGTGGTAAGATCTCCTGATGCACTACTCTATGGTAATCGAAGAAAACAGTGAGCAAAACCTTGAAATTTGATCGGACTTGGCGTAATTTTTTTGGCCTTGGCTCTCCTGGACTCTTCCATTGGGACGATTGAGCTTTGCTTTCGATATCATAATCATACGAGTATACCCATGATTCGTCACCAGTTATGGCCGTTTTAAGCAAATCTGGATAATTTCAACGATGACGTCATTCAATGATTCCTGAGCGATGCTCATGCGACGTTGTTTTTGGTCAAAATTCAGCAATTTTGGAACGAACTTCACTGCCACACGTTTCATGCCCAAAATTTCCGGAAAGATTGCATGGCATGAGCCAACCGATATGCCGACATCCTCAGCACGTTCTCTAATTGTGATTCGACGATTCTCCACAACAATTTTCTTCACTTTGTCAACATTTTCATCGGTCGTAGATGTGCTGGGACGTCCAGAGCGAGCGTCGTCATTCATATCTTTTCGACCTTCTGTGAAAAGCTTGTACCACTTGTAAATATTTTTTTGACTCAGAGTACTCTCACTGTATGCCACTGTCAACGTTTCAAGTGTTTTTGAGCACCTAATTCCATTTCTTACATAAAATTTGATGCAACTTCCTTGATCCATTTTTTTCGATAGCAGGAAATCGCCGAACACGCAGAACACTTGTCTTATTTATGCCTCTCACAAACAAACTAAACATAAAGCCGTCAACATATCTTCGAGACGAGTGCACCAACATAAAAAAAAAACAGAAATAATGAACGAAAGTCGAATGTACGCAGCCTGCGAAATTTGAAAATTCACCATATTTTTTGAACACACTCATGTATATCATTTGATACGGCCACAAATGCAACGCTCAAGAAGAAGCATTTAAACTTCTAAGTACTTGTGTCTTAGCTAAATATGTTTCATGGCTGTTTAAGTCGGTTGAACGATGCCCGTCTGCTTGCCTGGCTACCTGGTGGACAAGATAGCTGTCATAAATCTTTACCGAACTTCTTTAGACTTGGCACAGCCTAATATTTTTCAACCTGGTTGGCTAGATTTGTAAATGAGCTACATCGGTCTACTACTTCCCGTACCCCCCTTGCAAATTTTTCGATTTTTGGATATTTAATTTCGTCCCTGTATTTCCTCATCCGTAATTTTCTTGGTACAATTTAAAAAAGTCTACCGGTTAAACTTTTCCCTTACCGAATCTCCCATACAAAAGATCGACTTAACCAATATATTCTATCTTTCATATCTTTTAGGTAGTTGCACCAGTCAAATTTGGTACACTTTCAGTATTTGGTATGGTAGTATTTTTAACCTAACAAAGAAGGCACAAAAAAATTAGGAAAAATTTTCCCATTCCGGTACCTCCCTCAGAATTTTTAACAATCTTTCGAAATTCAATTATTCCTCTACGTAATTTCTAATTATAAATCGCCTTACAATTCTGTATAAAACTGAGAAAAATCAATCAACTAATCATGTCCCCTTGTGGTACCTCCTATACAGATGACCGGTTTGACCAACATATTATTCTTTTCATATCTTTCAATCAGTTGTAGCAAACTCGGCCAAATTAGTCACATATCTGGGATTTGGCAAAATAAGTTCAAAGAGGAAAAAATAAGTGAGCGATGTTGCAACACCCTTTCTGGTATCTCCTATAGAGATTCGCCGATTGATTGAAATTTAATTTTCCGCTGTAATACATAATTTATAATCTGAAGCTAATTAAATTCTTGTCAATTAAATCGTTAAAAATGTTGAAAAATCGTCCGAATAATGCCCTCTTTAGTATCTCCAATACAAATCATCTTAATTAACTTGTATATTCCTTAATTCGTATCTTGCAAGCAACTGCCTATATTCAGTATAGTTCACCTCGCATTAAGCATTTTGTAAAGCAAATGAAAGTAGACAGCTCATAGGTTACCACTCATACAAATTAATAGATGCATCAATAATCGATGGCCCCTCTTTATTTCTCAAACGGAGGACTTCAGAAAGTTAAAATGTCGTTTTTTTATTGTACTTTAGTTCAGTATATTTTTACTTCTTCACCTGAGGGAAAGAAGATATAAATTATTTAATAAGAACAAAGCAATTTACCACGCCTTTTCTGGCGCTACCCACAGTTCTGCAGTAACGCAAAAGAACATTTGGGTGAAAGTAGTGAAATTTCTGTACTGAATTGGGTATAAATGCTAAAACTTATGCCACATTAAAAAAACGTAATAGATATTGATAATTTAAACCACAGCTTCCATTTGTAGCCAAGGATAGATACGTGGGTGGTCCCAAATCTAGCCCACCTAACAAAAATTTGGGAACAATTTTCTTTGTTTTTCAACAAAATCTCCTTTTAGCTCGATGCACTTTTTCCAGCGATATTCAATTACTTATTTATCCCGTTTATTGTAAGAACTGTCAAACTCCTTAAAATAACCATAAACCGCAGACTCCACCTTTTCCTCGCTGGCAAATTTTTTACCACCGAGCCATTTTTTCAAGTTTGGAAATAGAAAATTGTCCGAGTTAGCTACATCTGGCGAATAATTTTGGACATCGCAATAGGGGATGTGTGAACTGCAGCGCTGTCTTGATGAAACAACTTTTTCATTTCGCCAAATGCGGTCTTTTTGCCGTAATTTCATCGCTTAAACGTCCTTTCTGAAAATAATCAATAAAAATAGTCCCATGCACATCCCAAAAACCAGATGCCATGGCCTTGACTGCAGATCGAACCGTCTTCGCCTTTTTTCGGCACGATTCTCCCATTTCAGTCCACTGCTTTGACTGTTCCTTTGTCCCGCATGTGAAGTGGTGGACACATGTCTCATCCATGGTTATAAATCGACGCAAAAATTCGGCTTTACTGGTCAGTCCCAAAGATAGACTACCTGACGTATAAACGGCGCCAGTAGTTTCGAAAAAAATATTTTGATGAAAAGTGGCAACTTTATCAAACATACGTTTTAAGCTTCAAGCGCCATGTTGTTGGTATTTTTATTTGAGCCATCCAAAGTATATGATTTCAGTGAAGTAATAAACATGGAAAAAATTGGTCACTGTTAGGTTATTCAATATTTGCATTTAAAAGGTTTCAGTCCAGCCAATATAAAAGCTAAATTCTACTCTGAGGGAGTCTGCTTCTTCGTTTACGGTTGTAAAATATCTGGCAGCATAGCTTAAACGAGGCCGTAGGAGCTGCCAAGACGAACACCGAACAACGTAGTGATTGTCCAATTATGGTTAAAAAATCCATAAAATGGTATTGGGTAATCGTCGACTGAAGGTGCGTCAGCTAGCTGAAATGATGGGCATTTCAAAAAGTAGTATACATCGAAGATCTGAAGATGGCGAAGCTGTGTACAAGATGGGTGCCGCGCTTACTTTCAATAGAGCAAAAACAGAGTCATGAAGATGTTTCAGCAGAGTGTTTGGCTACGTTTCATCGCAATAGAGTCGATTTTTTGCACCGATTATAACCATGAATGAGACATGGGTCAACCACTTCACACCTGAGATAAAGGAACAGTTAAATCAGTGGACTGGAATGGGAGAATCACGTCCAAACGTTTCCGTCTGCAGGCAAGATAATGGCATCTGTTTTTTAGGGATGGGCATGGAACTATTTTTATTGATTATTTTTACAAAGGAAAAGCCATCAACGACGAATTTACGCTAATTTATGCAGCGTTTGGGTGATGAAATTATGGGGAAAAAAGGCCGAATTTGGTGAAAAAGAAAGTGTTGTCTCATGAAGACAATGCTGTAGTTCACACATCTAATCCAGTTTACACATCCACTAGGGCGATGACTAGAATTAATAAAATAAAGTTCGAATTGCTTCATTACGCACTTTACTCGCCAGATGTAGCGCCCACGGACTATTTTCTATTTCCAAACTTGAAAAAAATGACTCAGTGGTAAAGGATTTGCCAGCAATGAAGAGGAGCACAGACTCGGTTGATGGCCATTTTAAGGAGTTTAAAAGTTATTACTCTAAACAGGGTATAGAAGCTACTGAACATCGCTGGAAAAAGTGTATCGATCTAAAAGAAGATTATGTTAAAGATAAAGAAAAACGTTCCTAAGTTTTTTTGTGTCTTTTTTTGTTAGGCTGGCTAGTTTTGGTACCGTCCCCGTACATTGGAATGTATTTCTGTACGACAGATACTAATCGCGCACCTTCTGGTGCATCTCATACAAAAGGCGAATTTAATCCATATGTTCTTATCTCTATATCTTTCAATCGGTTGTACTAAATATCACCAAACTTGCCATATATTTAGCGTTTGGTACTTTAACCTCTGTGAACGACAATGGGCGACGTAGACATGTCCATTCTTCTATCTCCTACACAAATTAACTGATTAATGGGAATTTAATTATCCAGTGAAATCCATAATTCGTAGCCTGAACTTACTTAGATTCTCGTCAACTATATTGAGTAGTGATACTGGATAAAATGAGAAAAAATGGGTGGAATAACTAAGCCTTCTGTGCTATTTCTCCTGCAAAATATCTTAATTAACTTGTATAATCCTACATTAGTAACTTTTACTCAATTGCAGTATATAATTAAATTCGCATCAGGCATTTACTAGACTTGCCGATTACTCTACTACTCGAAGTTTTTGTCAAATACAGGGTGTCCGTCGGGAAGATATACTACTTCGTTTTGCCGCCATTTTGGTAAACATTAGTCTTGACAGTTCATATTTGGCAGTCGTGAAGTAAAGACGTGGCAAATTTATAATGGAAAAATATTCGATAAACCAACGTGTTTTATTCGTTAAAACATTTTATCGAAATCAATCATCGATGACTGTGACGATGAGAAAGTTACGTGAAATTTTTGGGAGAAACAACGTGCCAACAAGACGCACTAATTATCGTGTAGTGAATGATTTCGAAAAAAGAGAGTCTGTAGCTGATAGGGCCTAGCATGAACCACAACGTACTGCAAGATCGGCTGAAAACATTACTGCTGCTCAAGAAAGTGTTCAAAACAATCCATCAATCTCAATTCGACGCAGTGCTTAGGAGCTTCGTCTTCAAAGAACAACTTTGGCCACAATTTTGCACAAGGATTTGCATTTGTTTCCATTTAGATTCACTTGACACAAGAGCTTCTTCCACAATACCATTTACGCCGCCGTACATATGCCAATAGAATGTTAGAGCTCGCCCATGACAACCCCGATTTTCATGAAAAAATCGTAATGAGTGACGATACACATTTTCATTTGAATGGATATGTGAATAAACAGAATAGTCGATTCTGGGCAATGGAAACTGCTCAAATTATTCATCAGTCACCTTTGCATCCATTAAAAGCGACGGTCTGGTGTGCAATTTGGTCAGGAGGCATCATTGGACTTTACTTCTTTGAAACTGAAAACGGCGTAACGGTAACCGTCGATGGGGAGCGATATCGTGAGATGATTGAAAACTTGTTAACGTCACAACTGCATGTTTTGGGCTTGATTAACATGTGGTATCAACAAGACGGTGCCACATAGCATACAGCCAGGATTACAATGGAAGTAGTAATACATTCCCGACGGACAGGTTATGTGTCGTTGTGCCCGCCGCTCAAAGATTTATGTACGAGTAGATGGATGGTTCGGGGGTTAAACCCGTGATTGTGCAAATGATAGTTGCGATTACTTATCATCACGCTACGGTCGATCACTTAGCACTAAGTAAAATATGTACAGGGTGGCGCAATAGAACGTGCATATTTAAAAAATAGATTAAAAAATAAATACAAACGGTATGGTTAAAATAAATCTAAGGCATTGTAGAGTAATAAATGGAGTTTATTTTTTAAAAATAACATCATGTAAATGGTGAGCCTCTCTACGACGGCACTCCTCTAACCGCAAACGAAAATTATTGAAAACTTTCTTCAGTAATACTGGTGTAATAGCTGCCATTTCACCACGGATATTCTCCTTGAGCTGAACGATGTTTTTTGGATTATTACTGTAGACTTTGTGTTTGAAGTATCCCCACAAAAAAAAGTCAAGTCTGGACTACGTGGGGGCCATGGGATATCACCTCTTTTCGAAATCAGTCTGCCAGGGAACATCTGCTTCACCACCGCCATGGAGTCATTTGATGTGTGACAGCTAGTTCCATCTTGTTGGAACCAAGTTCTGGAATTCACTATTCTTGAACTTTCAATTTCTGCAGCCAAAAATTCGTCCAACATCTCAACATAGCGTTCCGTATTAACCGTGACGTTTTGGCCCCGCGCATTTTCGAAGAAAAAAGGACCAATTATTCCTCTGCCAGAGATTGCTGCCCATACTGTCATTTTAGGACTATGCAATGGTTTCTGGTGTTTGATTTTGGGATTTTCACTGTTTCAGTAACGACAATTTTGACGGTTTACGAACCCATTCATAAGGCAATGAGCCTCGTCAGAGAAAAGGATATTGTCAAAATTGGAAAATCGATTAGAAGTCAGACTCTTTCAATTCTTGTGTTAATTGCAGCTTATATGGATGCAGTTTAAGATCCAACGTTAAAATTCGTTGCAAACTTCGCCGCGATAATTGTGAGACAGACGATCTCTTGCGAGTCGACATTTGTGGATTTCCTCGTACTGACTCCATAACTCTCTAAACATTGTCTTCGGTCCTAGATGTTCTTGGGCGACCATTTGCTTGTGGTTTAAATGTTGAACGGGTCTCTTCAAAACGCTTTACCCATATTTTAATTAAATTAGCACTCGGAGCTTCATTAATTCGCCGTAGTCCATATTCAGCACAATATAGTCGCCTGGTAGCAATATACGAAGGAGAGTTCTCGTAAAATGCGCGCACGCAAAATGCGCGACGCTTCCCGTCGAAGTGATTCATAGCGACTAAAACTCCATGAGCCCGCCAACCCAACGATGTAGGCGTCCCCCCGCCCGCCCCTTTTCTACCCCGCAAAAAAGATGATGCAATATGCACGTTCTATTGCGCCACCCTGTGTAAAACGTAATAATGTGTCTAACAAAAACCTTCCAATATTAGGAAAATAGAGTTTACTTATTACATATAGCAAAGTCTAAGACAAAAATGGTCATGGAAATATAAACAGAGGTGGCAATATTCTGCCAGAAATGTGCACTTTCAACAAAAGCGATTTAAAAGTTGTACTACCTACTACAGTTTCATAGTTTTCTAAAACAAAATATAGGCGAAAATTATTAATATAAGTCAAAATCATCATATAAATCATTAGATATTTTATTATTTTGTAAATATCGTTATGGAAATTTGTATTTCAAACAGCTTATTGACGCTGGAAAATCATTTTACGATTACACACACTTCAAACCGCTGATGGTCATTATTATTAATGTCATTGGTAGTTTTCGCTATCATATTCATCGGTATGATTTTTGCGGTGTAATAACGTATGCTGATATCCAGATTTACATTGTTTAAATTTCTACTCGTATATGAATTTATTGGCTTGTATTTGCCTTCGTACCAAAATTTAATGAGAATTTTATTGATGCTTCCAGCTTAATAATGTTAAATTATAATATATGCGTTCGGTTTGGTTGGCGGTGACTTAATTAAATAATTGTATGCACTAAACAATTTAAATATATCAAGTTATATACATACGTATATATGTAATAGGAAGGATCATGAAAGTATATTTTCCACATGTTATGTGGAAAATCTATAGTGTATATATGAAAAATGTATGTAGTACATTTTCCGTGGCCACAAAACATTTCTGAATTAAGTCGTCGATAGCAAAATGTTTACGAAAATCTTTTCGATGTTACGCACATTACGATGGTGCACAACGTTTGGCTACCAATTTCGAAAGGTCGGTTCTGATAAGTAATCAGACAACATCCTTATATTAAATGAAGTCCAAATCGGACAAGAACGTTGCTGCTGCCTCCCGTGAAAAGGTGGAGGTAATTCAGAGACAGTCGATTCGCCGCCGGTACGCATGAAGTTACACTTTCGCAGAATTCAACTTGGCAAATTTTGTATGGGGACTTGTTCCTTTACCTGTACAAGATCTAACTGATTCAGGATCTCAAAATTAATGACTACAGATAACGCCGTTTGTTTGCTGACTGTGCTTCGGAGTATTTGGAAGAGGAATCAAATTGTGGCCGGAAAACCTTCTGTAGCAATGAGATGCATTTTTGGATGGATGGTTATACCGGGTTATCCATTTTTCGGTTTCAAAAGTAAAGTTAAATAAAACACATATAAAGCTATGATTTCGATAAAACTTTTATTTCATTATATTGCTTGGACCTTGCCTTTATGTACGAAATACAATATCATTTAAATAACTGTCTCTGGATTGGTTGCAGCAGTAGATCCTTTTGAGGTAGTTGTCGACCAACTTTTCGCACATTTCGGGCGGTATCATCGGTGAAAACTTGACGAATGTTGGTGTCCAAATGCTATAACATTTGGAAATTTCCGGCGCAAACACAATCTTTGACGTAGCCCTACAAAACAGGTCTAACGGCATCAAATCACATAATCTTGCTGGTCAATTGACGTCGACAAAACGTGGAATTACGTTTTCTGGAAACTTCTCAAGCAATAAAGCTAAAAGCGGTCGTATTGTGTCCGTCTTGTTGAAACCATATATCGTCCAGTTCATAATCTTCAATTGCAGGCAAAAAAATGGATCTGAATTGAAATTCTAGTTATCCACCACACTTTCACCAACAGAGTCGATATTTTTGGCAGTGCCTACAGTGCAATAAAATTGTCCGAACCACATCTGTAACGCTCCCAGTCTTTTTAAATTTCTTTATAATCTTGTCAATTCCTTGCAAAGCGAATCGACTATGACGACAATGATCGCCTCGTAATGCGCGAAAAGTGGCGACGTTTGAACCACCACTTTTGCAGTAAGTTTTAACTATTTGTACGCGTTGTTCGTTTGCTAAACGATTCATATTTGTAAATGGCAAACCTTTTACCAAATAAATAACATTTCAGATGACAGGTACTTAACAGCTGACAGCCTTGTCAGATCGGCGGTTGTGAAACTATTAAATTCTGTATAAATGAACAAATATGTTACGCAATGTTAAGCCACACAACAAAATATTTCCGGATTAAGTCAGTCTCAATATTTCTTCAGAGAAAGTTAATGTTCGTTGTGAATTTTGGACACGACGCACAACAAATGTTCGTATTTTGTCAATCAAGCTTCTCTTCCATCAAGCTTGAACGAGCGCTTCAGTCAATGGTAACCAATTTTGGCCCAATTTGGATGATCTGGAAGTGGATATGCGTTTTCGCTAGGATGTCGCTAAATGCCACACAGCAAACGCTGTAATATACTATCTGCATGAACAATGATATGGTATGGTTATCTCCTGCGCAGGCGAAATGAATTGCCTACCAAAATCGTGCGGATTAATCCCGCCAGATCTATTATTGTAGGGTTTTCCAAAATCACGACTCTACGGCAATAAATCGCAATCGACCAATACCTTCAAAATCAACATAAGCCACGCCATCGTTGAAATTCAACTGGATCTATGCGGCAGAGTCAATGAAAATTAGATCTCTGGGACCCGAGCCATCGTTATATTCCATACATAATGACATACTTGACGCTTTCAAATAAAAGGACGAAATTTCGTTAATATCAAACACACAATTTTTTTTGTGTTCTGCTTTGACATCTGCTCGCCCTATTTGGAAAACCGTCTCTTATAAAAGCCATGGATTAGGGGAGGGAATATTTATTGAACCGTTTACAAATTAAAAGACATACAAGGGCAGTCCCAAAACTAACCGGCCTAATAAGGAAGACACAAAAAATGTGGGAAAATTGTTGAAAATTGTTCTTTATTTTTCAACATAATCTTCTTTTAGCTCGATACACTTTTGCTAGCGATATTCAATAGCTTCTATACCCTGTTTATGGTACGAACTGTCAAACTCCTCAAAATAGCCATCAACTGCAAACTCCACCTCTACATTGTTGGCATTTCTTTTACCAACGTGTCATTTTTTTCAAGTTTGGAAACATAAAATAGTCTGAGCGAACTAAATCTACCGAATAAGGTGCGTGATAAAGCAATTCGGACTTGAAATCATTCATTTTCGCCACCGCAATAGTGGGTTTTTGAACTGCTACAGTGTCTTGATGAAACAAAACTTTCTTTTTTTTCCTAATGCGGTCTTTTCTCATAATTTCATCATTTAAACGCTGCAATATATTAGCATTTAGCGCAATATTTGCCGTTGATGGTTTTTTTGAAAATAATCAATAAAAATAACTCTACGCGCATCCCAAAAACCAGACGCCATGACCTTGCCTGCAGATGGAACCGTCTTCGCCTTCTTTAGACACGATTCTCCCATTCCAGTCCACTGCTCTGAATGTTGCTTTGTCTCAGGTTTGAAGTAGTGGACCCATGTCTCATCAGTGGTTATAAACTGACGCAAAAATGTGGCTTTATTGCGGTGGAGCATCGCCAACGTCTTAACGACACCATTTTTGCTCTATTGAAAGCAAGCGCGGCATCCATCTTGCGCACAGCCTTCTCATCTTGAAACCTTCGGTCAATATACGATGTATAACACTTTTTGATATGTCTATCATTTCAGCTTGCTCACGCACCTTTAGCCGATTCAGGCGATCATGCAATACCATTTTGTGAATTTTCTTAACCGTGTCTGGCCTGGACGCCCCAATTGATCGCCTACTACGGTGTTCGTCTACCTAATATTTTACAGTCATAAACGAAGGAGCAGACTCTCCAGAGTAGAATCTAGCTCGGCTGTAATATTAGTTAAACTGAGACCTTGCAAATGGATATATCGAATTACACATTCAATGTTTGCAAATTCACTGAGATCGTTTACTTTTGATGGTTCATTCAAAAATATTAAACAAAAGTTAAAACACATGTTTTATAACATTGGCACTTTTCACCAAAAAATATTTTTTTTTTCAAACCTGGCACCATCTATACGTCAGGTCGCCTAGTTTCTGGACCGCCCTCATAGAGAGCATGTTGTTGGCTATTAAGTCATCACCGGACCCAAAAATCTTTAGTCCCTGGTGATCCCTCATAAATGCGTATAAAGCATACAAAAACCAGTCGCCGACCGGTGCACTGCAATTGAAGGACTCGGCTGATGTGGAGAGGAAATGTTTCGCAAATCATCATTTCACTATCAAAGTTCTATTTTTAGACGCTGAGTAAAATTTGATTTTTTTTTCTTCTTTTTGCATGGATCGCCATCCACCTTAATGCGAATTCTTATTGCATATAATTGAATATGTTTAAATAAATATTACATAATTAAACCAATGTCACATTATTTACAACATTTTTTCCCAATAAAGCGGCACACAGGACTCAAAACTACCGGACAGGGGTGAAAGTGGAGGCAGGTCTCAAAGTTCGCCCGGTTACAAGATTGTGCCATATATTTTCATACTACATTTAATTGGCAATGTACTCGGTTATATATATATATATGTAGCGAAATCGTCCTCATTTCATATGTAACATATTGACTTAACCTGTTCTTTTCCATGAAATACCGACTGAAATATCATTTTAGTATTTTTCAATAATCGTGCCCAAAAATAGCACCACCTGAAGCGATTTCTTCTACTACATGTATATAAAACAATTAGTAATGCAAATAACCTGTAACTCACGAAATAGTGGTGAAAACATTAAAAAAAAATCGAAAAATTAAATAATAAAAAAGTGAGTTTAAAAAAGAAAGTGAGTTTTTTCCATGTAGAAGTTTAATGGACGACAGAAGAAGGGTAGATAAGCAATAAAGCATTCTCCTTACCCATAACATAAGGCATATTAGAAAATAATCCATTATCTCTGCAACAGATGGCTTTTGTCTCGACTGTTATAAGTACGATCAGGTAACGTTAGATGGCGATAGGAAAAAAGATTTTCGCACACCACTCTGGACAGAAATAAAAAATACGCCATATTTCATAGTTTTTCTTCGACAAAACGCGAAAACGCCAGCCAAACGGCTGAAAAATATGAACAGTGTGAACGTGTGTAAGTAACAGCACGTCGTGCGCGATTTTTTTGATTTCATTAATAAGGTATCGATAAATTTTGATATCTGGAAGGCCAATTGTCGAATGCATTAATAAAATAATGGAAATTTTCCAGTCTGACTACCAGGTAAGCACTGTTTCCTGATTGACCCAGGAACAAAATAATGCACCACTTGAATAAGTTAGGATATAGAAATAAGCTCGATATGTCGATGTCACAGGAGTGAACGCCGACAAAAAAAAACCTCATGAACTGACTATTCATCTATAAATCGTTGAAGAATCGGAACAAATCGTCGTTTCCGAAATGGGCGGTGACTGGTAACGTAAAGTGGATCACTTATGACAACAGCAGGTGAAAACGGTCGTGATTGAAGCGCGGTAAGCTAGTGCAAACGATAGGCATTCAAATATAGCGATCAGAAAGGTCTTGCTGTGTATTCGGTGGAAGTGGCAAGTAATCGTCTACCCTAAACTGCTCGCCAACAACCATACTCTTAATTCGGGCCGTTTGAAGGAAGCGATCGCCCAGCATTGGCCAATAGAAAAGGAATTGTGTTACATCAGGACAATGGCAGGCCATGCATATCGATAGTGAGGTGGCAAAAGCTCTGGGAGTTTGGTTGGGAGGTTCTTATTTATTGACATTGTTGTTCTTATGCTTCATTTGTCCCACCTGGTTTTATGTATGGCAAGCTTGTCAAAATCGGCTGTACTAGTTTTTTTTTTTGCCAATTTGGAACCACTGTTTCTAAGAGGGACGCATAATGGAATTATTTCCAGAGTGGCGACAAGTTATCGTATAAAACACATTAGCATATTTGACTCAAATAGGATCATTCTGACTATGCTAAAGTCACATCAACGAAATTCTTTTCACTATATCTTATCTACCAAGATTTTGCCCTGTTTTCAGTGAAAATTCATATTTTTTAGCATTTTTAAATAGCAATGCCCACAGTTAGCCTAATGCCTTATCCCGCGTATATTCAGCGTTAATGCTTTTAATTAATAAAAATATGAAAAATTGTATATTGAATAATACTAAAAACACCAATCTTTCCGCATGGCAGAATCCCTTCAATGCACAATATTTTTGTATCGTGTATCCTGCATTCAGTGAGTTTGCACACATTTTATTAAGTGCGCAACTATGTCCTCACTGTTTTTTCTTATAAAAAGTCAACTTTATTATGAAAACATGTTTACAAATGATTCATTGAAAGTATTGCCTATTGCTGGCTACTACCTTTTCACATTTTTCTGGCAAAGTCCGAATTCCGTCACGGTAAAACTGTTTATCCTTTGAGGCTATCCATTAACATAACCATTGCTTGAGCGGAACGAGACAAGTGATAATCAGATGGCGCAATGGGGTAAGGCTTCAAATTTCAGCGTTTCCAGGTAGGTTTTAACCGGCTTGGCCATGTGAGGTCAAGCATTGTCATGTTGAAGAATCACTTTTTCGTGTCTTTCCGTATATTGTGGACGTTCCTCGTGCAGAGCTCGTCTCAATCGCATTAATTGAAGTCGATACCAATCCTAAGAGATGGTTTCGCTTGGTTTTAACAGCTCATAATAAATAACACCGACCTGCTCCCGCCAAATACAGAGCATAACCTTCGCAGCTTGAATATTTGGCCGAGGCGATGACGTAGAAGCATGTCCGGGCAGCCCCCATGACTTTCTTGTCTTTGGATTGCTGTAATGAAACCATTTTTCATCACCCGTTAAAATACGATGAAGAAATCCCTTCCTTTTTTGCCGCTAAAGCAGTTGTTCACAGGCGAGAAAAAACGACGCTCAACGTCCCTTGGGTTAAACTCATAAGGAACCCAAGTTCCATGCTTTTGAATCATTCCCAACATATGCAATCGCTTGAAAATGGTTTGGCGGGTAACTCCTAATACTAAAGCGATCTCTACCTGCGTTTGACACGGATCCCCATCAAGCAATGACGTCAATTTTGTGTCCTAGAAGGTTTTTCGTCTTCTTTCACTTGAACGGTTGTCAAAATTAAAATCACCGTTTTTTGTTTCAATTAAAGCAGCATTTCCGTAAACGTTTTGAAGCTTTCGAATAGCTTTAGCCGCCATTTTCTTCGATCTAAAGAACAAAATCAATACTTCCCGCATAAGACGGTTATTTGGCACAAGATCATACGTATTCACACAACCAAAAAGGTATGACGTATAAAAAACAATCACCATTATGTCGACGCGGTATGTTTACCATATGCCTAAACTTGGGTCATGACGTTTAAGTTATGGCAGAATTGACTAGCACTTACAGCTGGCGCCATGTATTGGCAAACAGCTACTTAGTTGCGGAAACTTAGTTGCGCACAATAGAATTTGAGGAAATCGACCGACTTATCACGCCTCTTCTTCCCATACAAATAGGATTCTTTGATTTATATCTTTCATATGGTTGCACTAAATTTCGTGAAATGTGAAACACGCTGAGTATATACTAAAGCAAGGTCTCACAATGAAAATTGATAGTATTGCTACATCAGTTCTGGTACCTGCCATACAAATTTGCGATTTTCCGAATTTCAATTATTGCTCCGTAATACTTTCTAGTTTCTAATTAGAAAAATACTCTTTTCATGTAAAGCGAATGATTTGAAGCCTTAGTGTCGAAACGACTTCACCTATTCTCAAACTTTAAATGAACGTTATTGGTGTGATATAACGTGCCCAATGGGCTATTTTTGGTAAGCACAATTAGCGCTGTGAGATGAACCAAATGTAGTGTTACGGTACCCAAATTGTAGTAGTTTTTGTAATGGACAATGTTTTATAATCTTTCATAAAATCATGAAAAAATCGAGGCATATGTCCATATCCATATGTTCTTATCACCAAATATTTCAATCAGTTGTATCAAATTCTATCAAATTCAGTACATACAATGCGTATGGTAAACTGAGTTCTGGAAAAGTGACATTGCAACAGTCATTCTGATACCTCCCATACAAATTAATCTATTTATCGAAATTAAATTTTAAGCAGATTGCACCAAACTTTTCTTCATGGGGGTTATGTCAAACAAGAAGTGTACAAAGCGAAACCAAGGAATTCGACTGAATAGAAGCAGTCCCTTAAAACAATAATTGAGACGATCTCGACTTCAACCCGGTGAATAATTATCTGATCAGGTGTCTTATATGAGTGAATGAACGTGGAAGTCATTTATGCTCTATCATCTTCAAAACCAATTAGTTATATAAAATAAAGTAGAATTTTCCATGTAATAAATCAATGAAATATTTTGGTTAAAAAATGAGCTATTTGAATTTCTTATTGTAGCACAAATTGAGCGCCACCCTGTATCTGTGTGCCCTAACCATAATGCCATGGGCTACCACTCTCCCTCATATCTCCGGGCTACTAGTAATTTTGCAGTTTACCTCAATTCTGGGAACACAAATTATCTCAAAATGGAAAGAGAAATTATTTTTCGCAACGCCTGTCAATAATTTTGTATAATCAAATATTTTGCAAAAAGAAATCCATTGCTTTTGTATAGCATATTTAGAATGATCTGATTCATACCAAATATGCACCAATTTGTTGAATAACCTGTTGTTAGATTGAAGTGAACTCTATTTTGCCTATTGGTAAAAAATTGGTAGTCGATTTTTACAAACTTCACTTTAGGCGAATTTTTCACCATTCGCCATAGACGGGAACCTGGTGCCAATGCTTCGGACTATAAGTTGGATGTACAAAATCCTTCCAATTAAGCTCCCAGGGCTTCTGGCGATTTACTATCAATGTGAATGGGCGTTGTCCTAACGGAACACAATTCCTCTCCCATTGCCTAAAGCTGTTCACTTCTGGGCGGTTACTTTCTTCTGACGGTCCAATTGTTTCAGTACAGTACACTACTGGTCCGAACTTCAAATTTGCCCATTGGGGAGCAGGTCATAGTAGATGATTTCTTGCCCACCACACACACAGTAAAACGTACCTGACCTTTAATCCTGGCATGGCTGCAGTTTGCTCCGGCTCACCGTAATTCGACTACGATCGCTTTCGTTTAATATTGTCGAAAGTGATTCATTTTTTCGTTAATATTCACTATCCGCTTGAGAAATGCATCAATTTTGCTGGGATTCAGCTGTGATTCGGAGACAAAAATTTGGTTTTTTTGTATTGACTCGTGTGACTCCACGAATCAATCTTCTTTTTGCATCCACCCTTTCTAGTGATTCAGCTGCGATTTGCAGATGAAAATTCGGTATTTTTGCATTGATTTGTTTACTTTCCATGAATTAATCTTCTTTTTGCAGCCAGCCTTATTCGAATGGTTCCAAATAGCTTTTTGATCTGCGTAATCGAAGCAGGGTTTAAATAACATTTGGATTTGATGACTTTCATTATTTTATCGACATTTTTGACAAATGGCCTTCCAGAGCGTTGTGCATTTTTGACGTCAAAATTATTGGAATGCGATTGACGAAAACAACAAAGTGGACATTACAGTACCAGGACAATAAACTTTATTCCCATTACCAAATGACTGGCTTGCTTTTTCGCTTATTGTCGAAAATAAACTGCCAAATATGCCATATTTCTCTCTCTCTCTCTCTCTTTACTGGTGTCCATCGTCGGCGCGCGCTCAAAAATTACTGAATCAGGTAATCAAAAGCTGTCTGCGTAGTCTTTTGAGTATGACATCGTACATTTGTAACGTCTTTCAGTGTAACCCGATAGCATTTAAAGGACCTTACATCCTGATTACTAAATCCATCCATTGAAGAAATAATGAATTTCTTTTTATTATTTTATTTTTTTATTTTATTTTTATTATATTCTACATAGGATTGTCCATTTTTCGTTTTCACATAAAGTTAAAAAAACACACATAAATCTATGAATTCGATGAAACTTTTACTCCATTATAATGCTTGAACTTTGCCATTATGTACGATATACAATGTCTTTTAAATGAACGTTCCTGGATTGGTTTTAATCCGAAGGTCGCTCACCGATATGTGTGACAACATTGAGCTGCTATTGTTATCATCATTATCACTGGTCTACAAATTTGAAGAAAAAAAATTGACTGCAGAAACGAAGCATTTTCTTAACTAATCTGGGTGCGCTGAGTTCCAATCTGACATAAAAATTGGGCTATCACGTTTTGTTCATTTATTATCGCATGCTGGAAATAATGTAAAACAATCAATACTGACACTACAATTTCATAATTATTAATTTGACAGAAGTCCATTCATTCATTTTAAATCTTTATAATAGTAGCCTTTAAGCATATCAGGGAGATCGGATCGTGTGTTACTGATTCAAGCTATTTTCTGCTTTCTGTGTGGTGAATATTTGGTTGGAAAAGGAGGAAAGGATATCCAATATCAGAATCATTAAAATATGCATATTTACATTATTTAGATTTTTCTGTCAGAAACTTGAACAAACCGTGGACACCAACAATGTTTTGCAATAGTTGCAGAACTGTTTCATGCAAGCGGCCAAATGGCAAGAAGATCTATTTCGATTTTTCAATTCCAGTATTTTGGAGAAAGTTGAGCAACCACCAAACCCGCTGTTATTTCCGTTTAACAAAAGTTGCTGGATTCAATATGAAAAATCAAGGAAATATTACTTACGCGAATGCCACATCGGTTTCCAAGTCAGTTCAACGTCCACCAAATTATCCATTACCAGTCATTCCCAGTCCTGCGAGCAGTGAGTCCGAAACCTTTTCCACCATCAGTGGTAGTTTGTATCAGGCTGATGATGAACGCCATTTAGTGACTAAAACAGAGCTGAATGATCTAATTCAGGACTTACATTTAACGAAGCAAGACGGAGAATTACAAGCTTCATGCATGCAGCAGTGGAAAAATCTTGCAATTGGGACAAAAGGAACAATCTATAGAGATAGAAGCTTGGCTGCATATTTTGAAAAAAAAAAAACACTCTATTCTGCACTGTACTGATGCTGATGGTTTATTTCAAAAAATGAACCAGCCTCATGACAAAACTGAATGGAGATTATTTAATGATGGCTCTAAGTACAGTTTAAAGGCTCTTCTTTTGCATAATGGAAATGAAAAACCATCCAACCATCTATACTAATTGCTCATGCCGTTGATAAAAAGAAAAATTATGAATCAATGACTGAAGTTTTGACCTTACTCAAAATACAACGATAATAAATGGAAGATCTGTAGTGACCTTAAGGTGTGTGACTTAAACTTATTTGTATACATATAGTATAGACCATCGTAAATAATAAATAAATAGGTAAATCAGTTTCAGGTCATTGGTTTGACTGGTTGATTGGTATGCAAGGAAGTTCCACAAAATATTGTTGTTTCCTTTGTCTATGGGATAGTCGCGCTACATGTCATCATTACGTCAGAATAGAGTAGCCAAAAAGAACTGAGTATTCACCAGGAAAACAAAACATTTCAAATAAACTATTAAAATAACGTTCTTCATCCGCCGCTGCACATAAAATTGGGTCTTTTAAATAACTTTGTCAGGTCTTTGGACAAAGATGATGCATCACTTAAATATTCGTTAGCAGTTTTTCCTAAAATGTCATATGCTAAAGAAGGCATATTTGTTGACCGTCAGAACAGAAAATATTCGAATGATGACAATTTTTCACAATGCTTATTGAAGAAAGAATTTACAGCCTGGAAGTCTTTCAAGAGCATCGTGAACAGTTTTCTTGGAAACAATAAAAGTGAAAACTACAGACAAGTTGTTGCTGAATTATTGAAAAATTATCACGAATTAAGTGCACGAATGCCACACAAAATTCACTTTCTTCATTCGCATTTAAATTTTTTTCCACAAAACTTAGGGGCGGTGAGCAACGAACAAGGGGAGCGTGCCCACCAAGATTTTATGAAAGTTGAAAGAAGTTATCAAGGGTTTTGGGGTAAAAGCATGCTGAGAGACTATTGCTGGACTGTAATACGTGAGACCGAACCAACGAAATACAAACGACGTTCAAATAACGCCATTCACTTCAGAAAATTCATTGATTTTTAAACAAACCAATGATTTTGTATGTAAAAGGCGGATAAAAACATTTCTTTTATCTCAAAAACCTGACGTGATAGAGAAAAAACAATTACAAATTCAAAGTCAGCTCACCAAATTACCCTAGGAAAGATTTTTTTCTATTCATTTCCTTTATTGAATCTTTCTTTTGAAATTTATTTATTATTTTTTTTTCATTCATTTTCTTTATTGATTCTTTCTTTTGAAATTTACAATAAGTATTCAAATCTTAATCTTATCTTAAGCTAAAGTATCCTGCCATTGCCGGATCTTATTTTTGGTGAGCCGAACTTTTCATCACCGGACCAAGTCTAGCGTGTCATTCTTCTTAGCCGTATATGACCGGAAAAATTTTGAAGGTTTTGAGCGAGTGGGTTTGAGTGGGAGGACAACTTCGATACATGTGACCTCCTTAATTTTTTTATTTCCTCTGAAATATAAGGAATGTTTAAATCTTTGTGTATGTTATCATACCTAATATACCCTGGGGCACCACAAATTTGGCGCAGTATTCTTGATTGTCTTCTTTGCAGGTTATATATGTTAGAAGCCTATGCAGTTCCCCACAATTGGATGCCGTATGTCCATATTGGCTTCAATATCGTTTTGTAGATGGTGATTTTTATTTTTCAAACTGAGAGTAGACTGAGAGCCAATAAGCCAGTGGAATTGAGCCATTTTTAATTTCAATTGAGTGATTTTTGAGTCAATGTGATTTTTCCAGGTGAGACGTCCATCAAGGTGAATACCCAAATATTTGACATGGTTATGAACGGGTATGGTACTACCGTGAATAGTGAGGGCTGCGCAATTGTTCTGTCTAAGAGGGAATGTAACCTGTACACTCTTATAGGCATTTACTTTTATCTTCCATTTTTCGAGCCAAGTTTCTAATGTATGTATATGAGACTACAGTTGCCTAGAAGCCACTAATGGGCAAATGTTAGTTCTCATGAATGTAGTGTCATCAGCGAAAGTTGAGGTTCGAATTAGGGAATGATCAGGCATGTCAGAGGTGTAGATGGTATATAGTATAGGGCCGCCTAGTATACTGCCCTGGGGAACTCCTGCTGAAACTTTTCTTTGAGTTGAAACAGAGTCCTTAGATTTCGCTACAAAAGATCGATCAACCCTAGAAAAGATATTTGGTTGCTTCAGTCCAAAACCTTGTTGGCTAATGTAAGTAAGAAATTTATATAATTTTTTTTAGTTTTTTATCTTGAAACCTGACGTGATAGAGAAAACCCATTTACAGGATCGAATTCAGCCCACCAGATTACCCTAGAAAAGGTATTTGGTTGCTCCAGTCCAAAATTTTGTTGGCTAGTGTATGTAAAAATTTGAATTCAATTCACATATGTTAATGATCATGCATTACAACTATGTAGCATGTTTCACCCTACCCTACCCATGACAACATCAGCCGTATAGGTTACCACCATTACCTCTAAAGTTACTTACATTTTTCATTATTATTTATCTATTCATTGAGTTATCATTCCTTGTCCTTTTTGACCAAATAACTTGCAGGAGTTTCATTTGGATACGCACAAGAAAACTTAACGCTCTTTTGTTTGATATGTTTCCCTGGAACTGATTGCTATTTATTTATTTATATTCCTTTTCATTTTCATGAAGTGTACTTGTTGTTATCGTGCTTCCAGGACGAGCGGCTGCCGGCTGGGTCCCGTTTGTCCCCAGTGTGTGTGAAGTGGGCACGGAGCACTTATTGTATTTTCGTGGCTCGTTAAACATTTGATGCAATCGCTTTTATTAATATTGGCTTAAGTGGTTTCTGTTTGTGTTCTGTGTCGAATGGAGTTGACGGACTTATGAAATCAAATTGTAATATTACACGTCCACAAGTGTCTTCTGCCTAAATGTGCTCTCGGGATGTGTTTAAATATACCACCAGCAACGGTTTTTATTTGCCGTTGTCGTTGTTTTGTCATATTCTATGCAACTTTTTATTTGTCTTTTATAAATTGCTCTTACGGTAGCAGTCTATAGTTATTGTTACATTTTTAGATATACGTTTCAATGGTATCCTCTGGCCGGATAAGGGTAGTAGTTGGCACATTCTATGGAATGCAATATCAGACGTTTAATGGAAGTTTTACTGGCCATATGCGTGATTTGGGGATTGTTTGTTCGGGGCATTTGTAGAACAAAGTGTCGGAAATTTTGAATTACAATTTTGTTAAAATTTATATCCAGGTCTTGAATTTAAACACTTCCTCGAAATTGAAAATTGGCATTCCATAGGAAGTGCCAAAATTGTTGTAAACATTGTTTAAGAACAATTCTTGTTGAGGAGTGTATACAACAAATTAGATGTGAGGTCAGAACGCATTTCAAAAATGAATATATTTTTAGATATTTTTCAGAGAAGTAAGAATGACACGTTTTGGACTTTGTGACAAGTCTATCTTCAGATTTCTTTGTGGCTGAAAGGATGCTTTTGGTACCTTATCTGTTGTAATACAGAATGGCACACGAATTGTTCTACAAACACAACATGTAATAACTTTTTATCGCTATTTAAAGAAGTTGAAGGAGTTTTTTTTTGCCCAGAACTGTGCCGAAGACGTATCCGTTTTAACAGAATTTAGTTCCAGCAAAAAAAAAAATTTGAATTTCTTACTGTGGCACAATTGGTGCGGCACCCTGTATGTTCACTTATAACAACCAGATAAACTAACTTATGCAACTTCGCCGTCGCTAGATTTTTATTAAAAGAAATGCTCAGGATTAATCCACAATACCGCATACAGTACAATTTAATGAATAAAATTTGGCCTAATCGGTCGATTTGTGTGGGAAGTATCCTAATTAGCATTGTAATTACTCATTACTAGATTTAATTTTATTAAAAGCGTGCAAAATTGATCTGCCAGTTTGCATGGGAGACACCAGAAGAGGTACTATGATCTGAACTTAGGCTAGGTCAGGTTAGCTCAGTGTGGCAGTCTGCATAAGCAGACTCACTTAGACTGTATAGTCCATGTGATACCACAGAAATTAGAGATATGGATGTTCCTAGTTTCCCCAGTTGAATCATCCTGAGCGTCTCAAGAAGCTCGTAAGTCGGGCAATATTTATATCGTCCAGATCTCCTAGGTCCCTGAAGAAATAAGAGCCCAGTGTTGATCTTCGCCTGTTCTTTAGGGCGGAGCAATTGCAGAGAAGGTGCCCTATGGACTCCTCCTTCTCTTCATCCCCACAGCTCCTGAGGAAGTCACTTGTCGCAACCTTTAGTCTCACATGTCTTACAATCAGACAGTGTTCCGTCATGACGGATACAAGTAATAAGACGTCGGGTCTCGATAAGTGTGTGAACGTTTCAAATCTTGGCTAGGCCACAACTGTCTGGATTGATTACAGCCTCGGACAGACTCCCACCTACCATTTGCTTCAAAATATATTCCATCTCTCGATAGGAGCTTGCAAGTGGCTTGAGGCATGCCCACGGACTCCAACTCAGCTGGAGTCTGTATGACTGTCCCTAATCTTGCCAGCTTCTCTGCTCTGCAGTTCCCTGGTATATCCCAGTGGCCTGGCATCCACATAATGTGAATGCTGATAAGCTGAGCCATCTCGTTAAGAGATTTGCGGCATTTCAGAGCTGATGATCTGAACCTACCTGACCATATATGACTGAATTCATTGCATCTACTTGAAAAGAAAGGATTTAAGTGTGTGTGGGATAAAAGGAGAGGTACCAGAATGCCTCTGGTCCCGTGGTCGATATTTCCCAAATTTTACAGAAAGGCTGCGGCGGCCTACTAATTACGAATCACAGAGGAAAGATTAAATATTGGGTAACTGACAAATTTTTATAGGAGATACCACAAAGGATGACAAATCTGCCATTTCTATTTTCTGCATCTGCACTAGCAAACTTTTCGCTCAATCGGCTTAAAATCCATGAAACATTGGTCAAAAGATATTCTGCTTAGTATTATGTTTTGTTTTTTGGACCTATTAAATAATATATGATGTATTTCTTCAGATGAATTATGAAAAATATTTTAAATTGTGTTGATTATAATACGAAATTAGACTTGTCCATAATGAAGAACTTCTAAGCAGAATGTTTCGGTTTTATTAAGGCTGTTGCCATATGCATACAAGAGTTGTCATTTAACTGTTAAACTCATTCATTTCATGTGCCTATGAATTGGACTTTTGCCTTTTCCCAGGTAGTTCCATGAACTGGTATAGATGCAAGGAAATGCTCACATCACGTATCCCACTGCAATTATAATTGCTTACGTTCCATTTCCTTTAAACGTGTTATACCACATTCAACCAATACTGTAGCCCTGTACACGTTCCCTCTTACTTTATTTTTAACTTATTGAGGAATATCCTTGTTAAGTTTCAAGTGCCGAATAACAAAAATAAAGTGGACAAAAACTCAAAACAGTTGCCATGGGAGTTTTTAAACTTTCCGATTTCCTATTTCAAGTATTACTCAATTTCATAGAGAATTTCATAAAATGAAATTTAAATTACGGCACATTATTAGTAGTCATGACCAAAATGTATTCTAATGAGAAGTTCAAAGAAAAATGTGAATGCAACTAAGAGGAAACATTTACAGGAACTTCCCAGTTTTCAACTACTTTGTCATGAGATGAAATTGTAGATTTTCTCGTATACCTTTAGGAACAAAAGAAAACAGCTTTGGCGACATACCAAAAAGTTGAAATAAAAACAATTACCAAGAAAATTTTAGCCTGATGAACTGGCATACCTTCACACATTGTCCTTTTGGACGTTGAACAACTGCTGCCACTTATCAATAAATTCACTGAATTAATGCCGAAAAAGAAACAAACTTATAACGCTCCGAATTTTTCATAATAATTTATTGCTTTCGTTTTAGAAATTATATGCAAGGGCGGTCCCAAAACTAGCCGAACTAACGTACAGATGGTGCCAGTAGTTTGGAAAAAGTTATTTTGGTGCAAAGTGGCGACCTTCTAAAACATTCGTTTTAAGTTTGAAGGCACCGCGTTATTCAGTATTTTTACTTTCAAAAGTAAACGAACTCAGTGAATTTTATGTAATTCAATATTTCTATTTGAAGGATCTCAGTTCAACCAATATTAAGGACGTTGAACAACTACATTCTATGTGGCGACTGGAATAGATAGCCTTATCTATAGGTATTATAAGCCGCTCATAGAAAGTAATTCCATGCACTTCGATCTTCTGCGCTTCTCCTCCAATTTGTCACCCAAGCTTCGATAGTATTTCAAAAACCTAGGCCTTCTAACGGAGTTTTGGTTGCCTTCGTCTGCGCCGTCCATCGAGTTCGTTGTCGAAAACTTTCCAATCGCTGTATATTAGGCCGTATGAACTGCTAAGACGAACACCGTAGTAGGTGACCAATTGGGGCGTCCACGCCAGACATGGTTAAGAAAATCCACAAAATGGTATTGGATGATCATCTTAATCGGCTGAAGCTGTGTGAGCTGGCTGAAAATATAGGCATTTCAAAAAGCGCTATACATCATAACCCACCGAAGATTTGAAGATGAGAAAGCTATGCGCAAGATGGATGCCGCGCTTGCTTTCAATAGAACAAAAGCAGTGTCGTAAATATGTTTCAGTAGAGTGTTTGGCAATGTTTCATCGCAATAAAGCCGAATTTTTGCGTCGGTTTATAACCATGGATGAGACATGGGTCCACCACTTCACACCTGGAACAAAGGAACAATCAAAGCAGTGGACTAGAATGGGAGAATCGTGCGCAAAGAAAGCGCAGACGGATCTATCTGCAGGCAAGGACATGGCGTCTGTTGTTTTGGGATGCACGTGGGATTAGTTTTTGTTTTTTGATTATCCTCAGGAAGAAAAAACCATCAACGGTGAACATTAAGCTAATTTAGGTGATAAAATTACGGAAAATAAGCTCTATATATATCTATATATAAATAAAGCTGCACATTTTTTGTTGTAAACAGCATTGGGTTATACAGACTTCAAGCGGTGGTGCCAAGTGTTGCTGAAACATCCAATGCTTTTTTCCCAATTGTTCATGTGAGGAATGTGTCGAGACATCGTTTAAAATCTTTTAACGAAATATTTGTTAATTTACCCTTTCGCATTGCTTAATGAAAAGGAGTTGTAAACGTCCTGTGGCAGTTACCGCGACAGAAACAACCACTGATGCAGACGCAGAGCAAATCGCTAATCTACATTGTCTTTTGATTTTCAGTTCAATCATAAACGATCATTCTGTTTGTTTACATATTGCTGAACATTACAAATTTTTTGATCAGAAAAGACCAAACTTTCAAGCTCGCCAAGTGTTAAATCATGCATTTATGTATATTGTAAAGTTAGAATCATAGTTCATAGTTTTAGTAAGCGTTCCATGCTACGAGCAGACACATTGAACTTTATCATGAATTACGTTAAATTCAGGCCTTTCTCTCTCGAACCATTGCAGGCGCTGTTGCTGTTATTGGGTGTCGAGATCCAAGGCGTTTTGGATGCCACCAGTATCATTGTAACGTGTAATGATTTGACACACAAAAATTTTGTTCACACATAGACGTCGTAGCTCATTACCAATGGTTGGTTGGGTTTTTCTAGCCAAATATATAACAGTAACAATGTCGCGTTTTCATTCGATTAATTTTTTTTAATTTAATATTGTTTTTTAACTGCGACATAACACGTTGTGCTCCCGTAAGCATGTAAATAATATGACAAATTGATGCTTGGCAAAATATGAGTGCGCTGTCATTAGCCGTGTGGTTGCAATAGCAGCGCGAAGAATATTATGGTTTCAAAAGCATATTGAATGTATGTGTTTGCCAGCGTTCGTATAAACGTTTAATGTCTATATTAATAAACTACAAGAAATTCAGTTGGAAATTCTATTCTTATGCCGGTTATTTTCCACATAGATGGAGTTTTTGATAGCTTTATCTCAACTAATTAAATTGTATATTATTCGCTACACTGTAGACATTTCAAACTTTAATTTGAGATACATCACGCCGTTTTCAGTTGGTCAGTTTACTTTTAAATCGCATTGTGAAATGATAAGTATGAAATCAAAGACTTTAATGAGTCGCGGTGACTTATTTCCATCCGCAAAGTTATAGAAAAACTGAAAGTGTCAAACATAACCATTGAAAACTGCATGAGAAGGAATGGACTTATCAAAAATCTCGATATTTGGTTTTCGCACGATGTACAGAAAATGCACTTCATTAAGTAGATAATCAATTGCGACATATCGCTTATACACGATTCAATCTAGTACTGCAAATTCAGTCAGGTGAACTAACTTACGTACTTATATCTTCACACAAAGCCCTTTTGCTATGAGGCAAAAGTATAAGGAATTCAAGAAGGATATGGTATATCGGTGGATTTTCATCAAAAACTGCTGCAAGAACGCAAATTTAAGAATTTTTGCGCATTTTATAGCAAATATATTTTATATTTGCCTCGAAATTTTAAGGCATGCTATGCCTTGAATATTTACATTTTCCATGAATGAATATTTCAATTATTCTTGGACAATATTGCGTTGTGGTAGGTGTCACATTTGCGAAATGTTTGAACTCATTTTGCCCATAAGGCGAAACCTCTTGGGCTAATAAGCAGAACGTTTCAATTTAGAAATTAAAAAAGTTTTCCTACATGTATATCCTATGCTTAGCATCGTTGTGCGTGGCCCCGGCGTTTTTGTGATGAAATATTTCTTCCATTTTTTTTTTTTAATTTGTCTTCTGTTAGACATAACTGTCCGCGCCTGGGCAATTGCTTCCTTCAGACCATGTTGTTTCAATATTTTCAATACATGTTCGAAGTAGAAGCATAAAAGTAGGAGTGCAGTTCGGAGTAGGTGATTTCCTGCAAATCCCATCAAACACATATTAATCGTTCTTGACCGTTAATCCTATCTTGGCCATCGTTTGCACTGGCTCATGGTGATTCGATCACGAATGTTTGGCTAGACGTTGTAGTAAGCGATCCATTTTCATCTGCAGTCGCCATCCGCTTCAGGTCTGGCTGTGATTCGGAGATGGAAATTCGGTCCACGACACATTTTTTGGTTTCAACTCGTGTGGTACCTACGCAAGTGATTTTAAACGACAATCGAAATAGTTCTTACATAAAGGTCAGAGTTGAAGATTTCTATTATACTATCGGCATTATCGACAATTTTTGTTCCATGTTTCAGAGCATAGTACACCTTTGACGACAAAATTATAGGATGGGAATCGACAAAATCAAAATTTCGCACGATTGGATTAGGGCGATTGTTAGGACCATCAAAGCTATTCATGTTTTCGGTCGCCTGCCTTGCGTTTCCGTTTTGTCAAAACAAAACTGTAAAATATGGCGTATTTTCTCTTTGCT
>JAHXMU010000568.1:1679093-1694543 GCA_019455685.1 Philornis downsi
AAATAAATACAAAAGGTATGGTTAAAATAAATCTAAGGCATTGTAGATTAATAAATTGAATTTATTTTTTAAAAATAACATCATCTAAAAGGTGACCCTCTCTACGACGGCACTCCTCTAACCGCAAACAAAAATTTTTGAAAACTTTCTTCAGTAATACTGGTGTAATGGCTGCCATTTCACCACGGATATTCTCCTTGAGCTGAACGATGTTTCTTGGATTATTACTGTAGACTTTGTGTTAGAGGTATCCTCACAAAAAAAGTCAAGAGGCGTCAAGTCTGGACTACGTGGGGGCCATGGGATGTCATCTCTTTTCGAAATCAGTTTGCCAGGGAACATCTGCTTCACCACCGTGTAATGTGATGTGATGTGTGACAGGTAGCTCCATGTTGTTGGGACCAAGTTCTGGAATTCACTATTCTTGAACTTTCAATTTCTGGAGCCGAAAATCCGTCCAACATCTCAACATAGCGTTCCGTATTAATGGCTATTTCAAGAAGTTTGACCATTCTTATTATAGGATGGCGCATTAGCCACATTAAGATTTGATCAGTGAATACATTTTTTGTTCAAGTCTTTTTTTCGTCTCTTTATAGAATTAACTAAATAGTACTTGGGGAATGTATTATGGAATGGCTCAGAACAGAACAAAGAACCAAAATTGTTCAATTTTACTTTGAAAGTCAGCATTCGATTATTCAGATCATATCGAAATTTCTTTCATGTTCCAAATGCCCCTAGTGCTCCAACAATTTACCAATTGGTTTAGCGTTTTGGGAAACCAGGGGCTGTCTGTGATCTTCCGCGTGCTGGAAGACTCCGTGCAGTTCGAAATGAAGTGACCATTGCTCGAGTGCAAGCAAGTATTGAAGAAAACCCCGAAACTACCACCAGGTGACGTTCTCCGCAGTTGGGGATGTCTAGGCGGTCTTTGCAGAGAATTTTACATATTTTATATCTTTTCCTATATAAGATGCAATTGGTTCACGAGCTAAAACCAAATGATGATATATAAACAAGGTATAGAAGCTGTTGAATATTTCTGGATAAAAAATTATGTTGAAAAATAATGAAAATTGTATCCAACTTTTTTGTGTCTTTATTACTAGGTCGGCTAATTTTGGGGCCTTCCTCGTGTAATTTCAAAGAAATGTGTATCATGAAATCAATAGAATATAAGTTAGAGCTCTTATCTTATTCAGTTAGAGCTATCCTTTATCTTTTATCTATTATATTTCAATCAGCTGAATTGAATTATCTATACTTTTACCTTTATTTGAATGAATTCAACAATATTGCTGGAATGATATGAAGTTACAAATAAAGGTGTTGGCCTGCCATTCGAATGGAAGATACCAGATGAGGCGTGGTTACTTTGTTGGTTTTTCTCCAACTTTCACAGGGAATTTTTGAACAACAATCTAAGCTAGATATTATAAATTGCATATGAAGTATTGCATTTTGGAAAATATACCAATTGGTATGGTAGATACCAGAGAGAACGTGGTTAATCTGTCTAGTCCCGCAGACAACGGTTTTTGAGATAGGAGATGTGATAAAAAATAACCATTATTTTCAAATTTTTCACAAAGTATTTATTTATCCATCAATAACTATCTTGTCCCCTTAAAAGTAATCCCTCTCAGATATAATACACTTATGTCAGCGTTTTTTCCAATCCTAGAAACACTTCTGAAACGCGCTTTTTGGTATCGCCAACAGCTCATGTTTCGATTTTTCGTAGCAAAACGCTTTCCTTTCATCGGTGTATTCAGTTTTGGAAGGGGAAAAAGTCAGAAGGTGGGCCAAGTCCGAAGAATACGGTGGTTGAGGCATGCTTGCGGTTTTGTTTTTGGCCAAAAACTCACTCACAAGCATCGATGAGTGAGCTGGTGCGTTATCATGGTGCAAAATCCATGATTGGTTTTTCCACAATTCTGTGCGTTTCTGACGAATTACTTCGCGCAAACGGTGCATAACGAGGTAGTATTCCATATTGACCGTACGACCTTGTGGCAAGAATTCATGATGCATCACGCCATTACCAGCGAAGATAACAGTGAGTGACGTTCCTTTTTCGGTCTTGGCTCTTCTGGACGCTTCCATTGAGATGATTGGGCTTTGGTTTCAATGCCATAGCCATACACCCATGATTCGTCAGCAGTTATGACCTTTTTGAGGAAATCTGGATCGTCGTTGACGACATTCAACAGCTCTTGAGCGATGTCCATGCGAAGTTGTTTTTTGCTCAAAATTTAGCAATTTTGGAACAATCTTCGCTGTCGCACGTTTCATGCCTAAAACATCCATAAAAATTTCTTGGCATGAGCCGAACGATAATCAATCAAATCAAAATCATTTTCTTCACTGCTTCAATCTTTTCATCGGTTGTTGACGTGTTCGGGCGACCGGGACGAGCATCGTCATTGACATTTTCCCAGCCTTCTCGGCCTTCCTTCCAATTGAATTTGTGTTCTGTTCATAGTAGACTCGCCAAACGCCACAGTCAACATTTCAAATGCCCTTGCACATTTAATTTAATTTTTTGCACAAAACTTAATGGTTTCTTTGATCTATTTTTTCGAATAGTAAAATATCGAAGAGCACACCAAAACACGACTAACCTTTTAATCTGTCAAAAACAAACTGACGATCCAAAATGGCTGATATTGTCAACATATACATATAACAGACATGTGTACCAACATAACAGAAACAAAAAATGCGAAAATCGAACATACGTAACTCACGAAATTTGAAAATAACGGTTATTTTTTGCTCACACCTCGTACGTCAATCAAAAAAATCAGTTAATTTGCACGGGAGGTACTAATAGGGTTTGGTCGATACAATTTATTAACAATCTTCAGCTACAATTTGGCAAGATATTAGGTGTTGTAAATTTAAAAAGGTTTCTTACAGATTTGCGACATTTATCGTCTCTGTCAGCAGCCCACCAAATAGGCAAACATCGCTTAATCGACTTAAAACAAATTATGAAACGTGTTTGGTCAAAAGATTTTTGGTGCACTAAACGCTCCCTCCTGTTGTTCTGCTTCTGCCATATCAAATGATATATGCCTTCATTTCTTTATGTAAGGGTATGGAAAAAGCCCTCTACTACATGCTACAGTGTCTTTTTTTTTGTATATTCTTGAACAATGTGTTTAGCTCCACTGTGCAGCATGGCAAGTGAGTGTAAACATAATTATGCCAGAGGAAAACCTATGACTATCATACTATAGCAACACGTTCCAATACTACTCATCGAATGCTATTTCCACAAAATATCACAAACAAAACATCGGGTTTGATTCCAAGAAATATTTATTTGGCTTCTACGCAAATCAAACGCAAATCACAATCACATTGGTTAATTTAATTTTGAAAAAATTAAATGTGTACGACGTACCTTCAATGGCTTACAAACTGAAGAGCAATAATAATTTCTGGATGGTGGGACTTAGAACAAATATTTATTTTAATAATCAGTTTTACTTGAGCAACCACAGCGCTTGTACTTGAAATACTATGATGTGAAATAGCACTACAGTTTGTTACCTTCGGTTTGCATTCAAAGCAACGATAACAACAACAACAACTACAAAAATAGGAATAAATCATGAAAGTCTAAGCTATAATCTCGAATATTGCATTTGAAGCACGTTCGATGCATCTAGAATCTGAACAGTACCATTTATTGTCCATTTCGAAAATCTTTTCTAAGTGCAAGAACATTAAGTGGAAAACTACAGATGTCATAACAGTATCAATATTTCATATTGCCCGGACAGGAAGTGTTGAATCCCACCCCGGCGAGAAGCAATAATAAAAATTACATATCTACAAAAACAAAAGGAAAAACTATCACCTCAGATACCAGATACCTCAGATTACATTGTCGCAAAAAAAACTTCACCACGTAATATTGAACCACATTAAATGAGATGGAGTTGCACGTTCAACATAACACTGGGGCACGCATTTCAATTCGTACCTATGTACTCGTACATACTACATAATATAAACTACTGGTACATAACAAGTGAGAATTAAAAAGAACAAGCTGAGAAAGCTTTGCCTTCTTCAGTATTTAATTGGTGGAAATATACCTGTGTATAAAATTTGCTTTTACAGATTAAATATCAAAATGAATTACGTAATACCGACACCTTTTAAACCAGCTAAAATCATCGCGACATATCTCGTGAGACGCAGGAGTTTCCAGAACTCTCTACTCTTATGTCATATTTCTTGCGACACCATAATTTTTATATCCGTGCTCAACTTAACAAGGATATATGATGTATATAATTAATCCATAATTATCCCAATAGATGGCTCTAGTGCACAGGATTATCCATTTTTCGTTTTTAAGCAAATTTAAATAAAACGCACATAAAGCTATGATTTCAATAAAACTTTTATTTCATTATAATATCTGGACCTTGCCATTAAGTATGAAATACAATGTCGTTTTAATTTAAGCCGCTGGATTGGTTGCAGTAGTGGATCCTTTTGAGGTAGTTTTCGGGCGGTGTCATCGGCGATAACTTGACGAATGTTGGTTTCCAAATGCTTTAACGGTGATCACAGGCCTGACCACATCTGTAACGCTTCCAGTATCTGCAAATTTATTTATAATCTTGCCAATTCCTTACAAAGCTGATCGATTATGACGTCCATGATCGCCTCGTAATACACGAAAAGTAACCACGTCTGAATCACCACTTTTATAGTAAGTTTTAACTATTTTTACGCGTTCTTTGATGGTTAAACAAGACATATTTGTAAATGGTAAACCCTTCACTAAATAAATGACACTTCAGATGACAGGTATTTGACAGCTGACAACTTTGCCAGACCGGCGGTTTTAAAACCTCTAAATGGATAACCCATTACAAGTGCGATTGGGTCACGATAGATGGCGTTAGAAATATATATTAATATATTTCTCGAAGTGTTTGTCTTACACATCGAGGGGACCGCCGGTCAAATAATGATAATGATAGCTGTAAGCGGAAGTGAACCCGCGCTGATACGAACGATAGCCACATGTACGTGTATTAACTATTCCGGCACGGTCGGTCAAAGCGGATGGGCACCAGCAAAAGGGAAAAAAAGAAACTCAATGCATGGATGCCACACAATTTAACGCAAACTAACCTCATGGACCGAATTTCCATCTACAAATTGCTGGTGAATTGCAACAAAACCGAACCAATTTTGGAATAAATAATGGAATGACCACGACAACTCCCAATGAATATGGCGCTAGTGGGGCCACGTAGAGCCAACGCCAACAGTGACTAAGCCAAGCTTAACGGCTCGGAAAGTTTTGCTGCTTTTTTTTGAGGGATTGGCAGGAAATCATTTACGATGCCCTGCCACTCTACGGCCAAACTCTAAACTCAGATGTCAACATTGTCAAGAATTAAGCCCTCTGAATGATGCAATGGCCCAGAAACAGCCAGCTTTGGAGAGGAATTATGTTCACATCAGTAATGGCCCGCTAGAAGCTTCAGGACCTTGGGAGGTTCTTATGCATCTATCTAATAGTGCGAACCGAGAACAGCTCGATGTGTCTGATGATCAGTTTGATTAGTAGAGTAATTGACAAGCCTGGTAAATGCACCTCGAACTGTCGTTAAGCGGTAGGTCCGTTTGGCGAGTTTATAAATAAAATGCGTGTAAGCTTAGTGAATGTGAGAAGCTCTCTTTAATTTAGAAATACTTATTTTTTTGTAATGTGGGTTTAGATTACGATGCTGTCCTCTGTCTGCCTTCCTGTTGCACTCTTCTGATTGGTGCTTTGAGTACTTTCACCTAGATACAAATTTAATGGCAAAGAAATTGAAAATCTTGAACCCATGAACTTAATAGTATTAGCTTTAGTATTGGCTCTAAAACAAAGTCATAAAAAATATCTCGATAAAAAAATCTCGATTAATAAAATATTAGAATTTTTTAAATAACGACAACAAAATTTGTGTGTCAAAAATATCCTAGTCAGATGAGTGTCTCCTGCTCCTCCTCCCTATGGTGGTTATAAAAATTGCATTACTTTACTTACTTTTACTGTAAGCAGTTTTTAAATATGCCTTAATTTACCCAAGGCTTTTCCCTTTTTTCACCGTCTTTTCTAATCTCCAAAATTTGCCAAATCAGAACTACAGTTTTTTCTTCTGGCCACAAACCATCTTATTGCTTTAAAATTAACGCCGTCAAATATTAATTGAAATTAAGGAAATAAAATGTCATTCATATGATTGGCAAAATTTTCGTCATCAAATTTATACAACAAATAGTTGTCAGGCATTCTTGTGCCGCTTTCAGTGCCATAGACCAGCATGACGTTCTGGTCCCTTTTAACAATTTTGCGGCATTTCAGAAACGCCAGGCCATAAACCAAACTTTGCGTTACGAATTCCTGGTATGGGCAATCGTTGCTTTGTACCTTAAAATACAAATACATAATATTGTGATACATAGATATATAATCACCAGTAGACTTTATAGCTGAGATATAGAATATGGGGACTGCTGGACGGAAATGAGACAACTTTATGGGCATATCTGGTATATTCGAACACGCAAGTATGGCGACAGCGTGCGATTCAAACGAAGCAGTTACACAACATCTGGCCAGGCTGTCACTACCCGTATGAGATGTGTCGCAATAGGGCATGGCAGACAATTCATTTGGGGCAATAGTTTGAAATATGGAATTTTGCAACAGATTGAAATAGAATGATTCATGTGATTGAACGCATTTGAACATATATTTATCGGGACAGTAGAATATGTCCCTCATATTGGCCCGACAAACAAACAACTTGCGATTGCTTATTAGAGTTGGATCCATTATAATGGGTTTCTTGAGTTGAAAAGCCTTTTGCAGAAATTTGCATGCCGAAGAGCTTAAATGTAAGACTTCGGATTGAGTCATGCAGAAATCATGATCTTGACATTTATCACGTTGCTGCAGAGGAGTTAAGTCAATAACAAATCCATCATAGCGATCGGCTATCCAATCCAAATCCTGAATCGGTTCTTTGTCTTGAATTTCGTTTAATACCACCCGACAGCAGATGCGAAGGTTTTCACAATTCAGTAAACGAAGAGCTTTCTGCAAATCGTCTAAATACGCTTTAGTGCCAGGCATACAGAACACCAACACATTAATGCCCACTTCTCGAGCAAATGTTATGTCCTCTAGTTCTTCTACGGATATGCTAAAACGATCACATCGACCCGGAAATCGTACTGGCAATCTAGAACGTAAAACGCCAGGTTCCATAACCGAACAGCATAAATCTCCGCCTTCAATTTTCGTCACCTGTAGCTGAATAGTGGGGCCAACGAGTATGAAATCTCCCAGACGGCAGTCATCAATGAGAAAGCGCGCATTTACGTAAATTTTGTCGCGGTTGCCTCGCATTGAATATTGGCGACATGTCGTCAAGGTAATAGAGTCCTGCTTTTTTAGTTCAAAGCTTACATGAGGGTGCTGCTCCAGCAGTCCAGTATATTGGCATCTGGGGCTTAATAAGGCAAAAAGAGTGGCCGTTATAGGAAACCCATATTCACGAGATATTGCCAATTCACTTTCACGCAATTTAAAGATTAAACTTTGATTCTCTAGGGCGGTTCCCTGAAATAGATCTATTGCAAAGCATCGAATACCCAAACGTAAGTAGGATTGTAGCGTGGAATTGCACACACTGTGAGAGATTTCAATGCACTGCTTGTTGTCGTTCATTGCGATCTCCTGACCTTCGGTTAATATTTCATAACCTTTAAAGAAACCCAGCCAGGAATCTTCGGACAAGGCGATACAGTTGTTATCAATATTTTCAAATTCTTCAGCCGCTTCATCGACCTCAAAGTCTCCAGGGAACAGGTCAGTCTCACTTATTTCGGAAGTATTCAACCTCACCTTTGCCTTGAGTTGTAAGTGCGACGTCTTTATGGGAGACACGGATTGAGCATCGCCTAAAAAGGAAGAAAGCACTTTCTTCTGTTGTAGGTTTGCTAACATTTCACGGGCATGATTAACGCGTTCCAGATCAGCTGCTAAAACCGAACAGTTAAGCTTTCGACACACTTGATCGATTATGTCCACAAAAGGTACAGAGAGATTTTCATTTTCTTCCATTATTCCAATTACAAATTCACCAGAGATTTTTATTTGAAATTATAAATCAATAGCAGAAATAATTGACAAATGTTTATAATTCCACTTCTATACGTACATATTGTTGTTTGAAAATTATATTCTTTACAAATTTGAAAACTTTGAAAATTATAACCATTTTCAAAAATTGATTACTATTTGTCATGGCCACATCAAGTACTACGATATCTTCAACATTTTTTGATAATTTCTGGCCTTTGATACTAAACGAAAACGTTTGCGCCATAAAAAGCAGCAATTATTCAAACTTTTTTGTGCCAGAACGCAAGTTTGACCATGAATGGGCCCACGAATTATTGGCCTCAAAAAATTTTGATGAATATGAGAAACCCTTAGAATTGCATGGCAGGGAACCTGCCAAATCTCAAAAAGAAACTGATTCAAGTCAGAAAGAATTAGCACAACCACCATATCGCACTCCTGTTCCTCCAATAATGCATATAGATCAGCAAATTGCCGCCATTGAACGTGATGTGGAAATACGCAAAAAGCTGGCATACGATTTTGCTAATCGCCAATTCCCCTGGTATATTCAACGTCCGTCGTATTGCTCCAAATTTACCATAACAAAGGACATGAAGAAAATCTTTAACAAGCCTTTAGAATACGCTATTTTACATAACATTCAATTGTTCCAGTGCAACCTAATGATCGTTGACGTTGCTGTAGCTGTAGATCTTAAGGATTTAGAACGTTGGCTGAAATTCTCATCATATGTGGCCATCATTACAGTAATTCATTGTCCAGAGCTTTATCGACAGATACGAAATTTCGGTAGGATTTTCATGCCAGTTTTAATGCAAGAGGATCCTGTAAGTTCATGGCATGATGAACTGAATCGAGCGGTGAAAATCGGCATCACCACTGCTAAAGATTTGCATCTATTAGATGGTAGTAAAGCGTTCGTGTTTGTTTTCTCAAACAATCGGGACATTTGTATTTGTGATGAATTCAAAATTTTAAGAACATTGTAAGTTGCTGTCGAATAAACAGAACAGAATCAAAATATAGTAATAGAAAAACTCCCACCCTGGACGGTCTGTTAATAAATATTATACATATAGTTTTTAATTTACCTTCGAATCCATTCAGTCTAATAACAAAGTATTCGCCTTTGATTGTTTGCCTTTTGAAAGGAATCGACGGAATTCATCCCTTTTCATTGCTGGCAAACCTATCAGCAACGAGCCATTTTTTCAAAATTGGAAATAGAAAATAGTCCGAGGGAGCTATATCTGGCGAATAAGGTGCGTGATGGAGCACTTCGAACTTTAATTCATTAATTTTGGCCAATGCAGTAGTGGATGTGCGAAAAAGGACTTTTTTTCGTTAAATTCTGCCTTTTTCCCTGTAATTTCATCACCTAAACTCTGCAATAAATTAGCATGATATTCACCGTTGATGGTTTTTCCTTTCTGAAGGTAATCAATAAAAATAATCCAATGCGCATCCCAAAAGAAAAACAAACACTTTAAACTTGCCCGCATATAGAACCGTGTTCGCCTTCTTTTAACACGATTCTCCTATTCCACTCCACTGCTTTGACTGTTCCTTTGTCTCAGACGTGAAGTGGTAAAATCATGTATCATCTATGATTATAAATCGTCGCAAAAATTCTGCTTTATTGCGTTGAAGCATCGCCAAACACTCTACTAGTGAAACATATTCACGGCGTTGTTTTTGCTCTATCGAAAGCAAGCGCGGCACCTATCTTGTGCACAGCTTTCTCATCTTCAAATCTTCGGTCAACATACGATGTATAGCACATAATAAAATACCTATCATTTCAGCTAGCTCACGCACCTTGAGCCGATTCTTATAATACCATTTTGTGGATTTTCTTAACCGTGTCTCGAGCGGCTACCTCAAATGGTCGAGCACCACCGTGTTTGTTTTGGCAGCTCGTACGGCTTCGTTTAAACTCTGCTACCCAATATTTTATGGTCGTAAACGAAGGAGCAGACTCCCCCAGAGTAGAATCTAGCTTGATTTTAATATTGGCTAGACTGAGACCTTTCAAATAGAAATATTGAATTATAAAGCGGTGACCAATTTATTCCCTGTCTACAAATTCACTGAGATCTTTCATTTTTGATGGCTCTAATGAAAGTACTAAACACTGTGGTGCCTTCAAACTAAAACATATGTTTTATGCGGTTGCAACCGTTCACTAAAAATATTATTTTCAAACTACTGGCACCATCTACACGTCATGTCGGCCAGTTTTGTGAACACCCTCGTATATATTCTGGCAAATATTACAACGTTTGGGTAATCAACTCTTGTCCATAACACATTGTTTATCCAAGTTTTATGTTGGTAATACTGACAGTTGTCAAATGTTATAAATTCGAATTTGTTCTATTATTATCATTAATCTCATTTAGGAAACAAAGCCTTGAGCTATTACTTGAAAACATTCAAGATAACCGCGTTTTTGAGCTATTATAAAAATCTATTCTCCAACGAATGATCATGCTGAATACAAAAAAAAAAGTGTACATACAGTTTCGACATGAGAATTGACAGCAGAAAAATATGGTCCAGGGTTAGTTAAAAAGATTCGATAATCACGGACTTGCCATAGAAGAGATGTGTGTGAATGAAAGCTCTTCAGGTTATATATATGAGAATTTTCAGCTTTTACTCAGAGTTTACATAACCAATTAAATTTAAACTATAGGGTGGCGCATAACATTAAGATTTGGTCATTGCATACATTTTTTGTCTTTACAGAATTAACTAAATAATACTTGGGAAATTTATGATGGAAAGGCTCAGCACAGAACAAAGAACCAAAGTTGTTCAATTTTACTTTGAAAATCAGCATTCGATTATTCAGATCATATCGAAATTTCTTTCATGCTCGAAATACTTCTAGCGCTCCAACAATTTACCGATTGGTTCAGCGTTTTGGGAAACTAGGGACTGTCTGTGATCTTCCGCGAGCTGAAAGACCTCGCGCAGTTCGAAATGAAGTGACCATTGCTCGAGTGCAAGCAGGTGTTGAGGAAAATCCCGAAACTTCCACCAGGTGACGTTCTCAGCAATTAGAGATATCTAGGCGGCCTTTGCAAACAATTTTCATATGTTACATCTTTTCCCATATAAGATGCAATTGGTTCACGAGTTAAAACCTAATGATGCACAAGAACGCATTCAATATAGTCGCCGTTTTCAAGAATTGTGCCTAGGAAACAACGAGATTATTCACAAACTCATAATGAGCGTTGGAACTCATTTTCACCTAAATGGTCACGTGGATAAACATAATTTCAGAATAAGGGGTACCGAAAATCCAAGAATAATTGTTGAAGATCAAATGCACCCACTTAGATGCACAGTATGGTGTGGAATAACTTCAGAGGATGATTGGACCATATTTTTTCGAAAACGACGAAGGGGTTGCGATTAATGTGAACAGCATTCAATACTGGGAAATGATTGAAAATTTTTTAAGGCCAGGGGTGCAAAACAATCCATATTTGTGGTTCCAACAAGATTGAGCCACAGCTCATGCAGCTCGTCCAACTATGGCTATTCTGCGCGAAATTTTTGGCAGTGAAATAATATCACGTTCGTCTGATTTAACGGCTCCCGTTTCTTTGGGTCTACCTAAAGGGTAAGGTATATGCCAATAAGTCAAAAACCATCCATCAACTTAAGACCAATATCCGAGAAGAAGTGGGGGTGCTGGGACCTGAAATTCTAAGAAAAGTTATGGGGAATACTTTGGAAAGAGCACGTCAGGTAGAAGCAAACCATGGGCGACATTTGAAAGACATCTTTAAAACATAAAGTGAAGATATTTCCAAACTATGTTCTGAATTATAATAAATGCCAATGTTAAATAAAAGCAGAAAGAAAAAAGTTATACATTGAATAAATCTTAACGTTATTTATGCGAAACCCGATGTTAATGAACAACTATTTTAAACAAATGTTAAAAAATGTTAGTTTTTGCATGAGAAACAAAAGAATAATACTAAATATGTTTAATATTATTCATACAACGACTGTCACTTGCAAAGCTTTTATTTCACCGGTCCTCCTGGTATATCCAAAAGGAGCTCCCTAAGAAACGGAAAATATGCTCATGTGGCATTTGTGAAAGCTATGCAAATACTATTCATTGGAATGACTACCACCTTTTTTAATGAGTAGTGTTGACTTAATATTTCTTATACTCGCCGTGCAAAACCTACAATTTTTAACGAACAATTTGAACAATAGTTTTTTTATACTACCTTTATATTACTAAAAAAAAACCCGTTTAATTTATTTTTTTTTTATTTTTTTTTGCTTTCATGATCAAAATCAGAAGCAATATAGGTCAAAAGTCATCAAATCAAATTTATTATACTGAAACGACTGGAATCAAATTCCGGTTATTTCCATGAATTTGACATTTTTGGTTTAACAAAATTGAAACGGTGAACTTAAACTAAAACACCGGATAAAAACGTTTTTAAAACATTTTTGTAATTTTGCAAAAACCGGTTAACTGAAACGAAAACACCGGTTAAACCTGTTATTCGAAAATATTGATTTCCAGTTTTCGATTTCGGTACTGAGCACTCCAGTCGCACAACAGAACAACAACACATAGTCGATTGTGTTTCAAATTGCGCCGCATAATTAATAATTATTTCACACATTCTGCGAGATATTAATTTTCCGGTCCACTCATTGCAGTTTAAAGCCTTCGCTATTTTTATCTACTTACTTTATCATAGTCCTTTTTTACAAGATGATGAACTTAATTGTAACCTTGTCTTGTGCCCGGTGAAAATTGTGATCAAATCGAGAAGTGCTCGTGTTTACAATGATAATATTCACTGTATTTAAATCCAGAGTTAAGATTTTGTTGCAGTAATATTTTTTTTATTTGTTAATATTTATGGCGTCACATAATGGAGTTTATAAAAACGCAAATGTGAGTGAGAAAATTGCGATCAAAAGTTACAAAAAATCGTACACATTTCTACCGTAATTTCGTCAATCAATAATGCGTTTATCATATCCCAGTTGCTGTTTGTAGTTGGATTACTCAGACATTCGTCTGAGATTAAAAACCCGGCCATTAGTTTATGTTTAGCCACTTGACGCTGCTGTCGTTGTCGTCGTCGTCGTTGTCGTCGTGAAGGGACAAAGAGGCGATCTCAATAGACAGGCCAGCAACAGGAAAGTGCCTTCCGTCGTTGGAGCGCTGATCAGGAGCATTGCAACAACCACCGTCATCAACGTGAAAAACTTTGAGGATAGCATATCGACTAAATTCGCTACAGATCACTTGCCAATTGATGCGATAATTCAGACAACTATTGATGATTGCAATAGATAGCAATTGCTGCACCCACTAATGGTTGCCGTAAATGTCTGGTCCATTTTATAGGCAATATCGGCTGAACACAGTTAATGTGTTTTTGTTTAATTAGGTGTTTTTCTTACTATTACGCTAATTGTTCTAAAGAAGACTTAGCGCAAATATTAAACAAACTAAGCTGGTATTGATATAATAGGCAAGTCATATTGCAAATATGTATTTAGTTGTTGCACAATCATTTTGCAACAAAACAATATTGCTGACGATTTGAAGCATGTCGGTATTTTGAAGCAAAAGTTGTTGCGTGATTACGCCATAAAAGTTGAATAGCCAGAAATACTACATACTAAATACTACTAATCTGGAAAAAATTCATCTTCCTTCGTTACTCTTTCATTTAATGTAATTTAATTTAATTTCATTTCGTTTCGTTTCGTTTCGTTTCGTTTCATTTCATTTCATTTCATTTCATTACATTTCATTTCATTTCATTTCAAGGTATGGCCATGTGAATTATCAAACATTGAGAGAATTGTCGTCCAAAAAATCTGTTCTTGGATTGAACATAGGTGTGATTCCAGCAGAAATTGTCTGTAACACATGCGCAAAGAGCAAAATAACTAACAGGCCGTTCCCCACTTCTGATACACGTTCTGATAGTCTACTAAAAGTCATACATTCCGACGTTTGCGGCCCGATGAATGTCAAATCTATTGGGGGTTCACGATATTTCGTGACATTTGTTGATGACATGTCCAGATGCATCTTCATTTATTGTTTGAAGGAGAAAAGCCAAGTTCTGGAAAATTTTAAAATATTTAAGGCTATGGCAGAGAAACAAACCGGTAAAAAAATATTGTCACTTCGAAGTGATAATGGAGGCGAATACGTCAACAAAGAATTCGACGAGTATTTAAAAAGTAATGGGATTCGAAGGCAATTAACCGTACCATATACCCCTCAGTAAAATGGTCTGGCAGAAAGAACGAATAGAACTTTGGTAGAGATGGCTCGAAGTATGATTGTTCATGCAAATCTGGAGGAACGTTTTTGGGCAGAAGCCATTTCGACGGCGGCGTATACGCGAAATAGAACTCTATCAAAGATAAATTCCGGGTCGGGTAAGAAACCTTTTGTAGGCCATTTCAAAATATTCGGTTGTTTGGCAATTGCTTTGGACAAAACAGAGAAGAGAAAATTTCATTCCAAGGGAAGTGAGCATATCATGGTTGGTTACTCAGAGGAAACGAAGGGATATCGGTTATATGACAAGAAGAGGCGAACTGTTGTTGTTAAAAGAGACGTAGTGTTTATCGAAAAAGAATATGAAAATTCAATAGCTTACGACGACGAAAACAGCATACTAGTTGATTTGAGACCTATCGGTGGTCTTAACGACATTCAAGAAAATGAACGTGAAAAAATTCAAGATATTGCAGCTGAAGACATTGGAGCTGTCAGTGAAGTTGATGCAGGTATTGACGAAGAAACTTCTGATGAACAAGAATATGTAGAAAACCGTTCTGTTGAGAAAATAGGAAGGGGAAGACCTAAGCTGATTAGAACTGGTAAACCAGGAAGACCGAAAAAACAGTTTCACATTTTAAATACTATGACGAATGATGATATGAAAGTACCCTCAAATGAAACTGAGGCAGTAAATAGTCCGTATGCTGAAGAATGGAAAACGGCCATGCAAGAAGAGTACAATGCATTAGTTGAAAATCAAACTTGGTCATTGGTTGAATTGCCGAGGAATCAGAAGACAATTGGCTGTAAATGGGTTTACTCATTAAAAAAGGACAAATATGGGAAAGTAGAACGATTCAAAGCACGGCTTGTCGCAAAAGGGTGCAGCCAGAAATATGGTATACATTTTTGGAAACGTTCTCACCCGTCGTAAGATACGAAAATTTACGGTTTC
>JAHXMU010000568.1:1694943-1717721 GCA_019455685.1 Philornis downsi
AATTTGGTGAGCAGTTTAGCTGTCGATTTGGCCCTGTGAGTTGGCCCCTTGCGATTTAACGCCTCTTGATTATTTCTTGTGGAATTATGTCAAGTCGTTAGTCTATGTGGGCAAGCCGAACACTATCCTTACAGGATAACATAACTCGTGCTATTCGTGGAATACAGGCCGAAATGCTGGAAAAAGTGACGAAAACTTGGACCTTCCAAATGGGCATTTTGAGACGGTGCTGCGGACAACATTTGCTTGAAATTATCTTTAAAAATGAAATGGCAAAGACCAATTTATCGATTCCAATAAAAAATTTTAATATATTTTATTCGATATATATATATTTTATTCGATTTATAAACGAAATACGATTAAAACATCACTCTATAGAATTACATATTCACAATGTTTTATTTGTTTTCAGAATGATCACGTTGGTGACTATTCTTGACAATATGCAGAAAAGTGTAAATAACCAATAAGCTGTGTCAGAAGATATTTCGAAACTTAAAGATGTTTTCAAACACTTTATAGGTGAAAAGTTCATCCACTCGATCACAAGAGGATTTAAAGATGGATTTGTCATAAATTTCTTCATTCTTGTGATGGAATACTATTACAAAAAATTTTCATATTTTTAGTTTTCACAACTCTTACTAACAGTTTTCACAAGACTTTAAAGCTAATTTGATGTACACACTTCTTTCTGTATGCTATCAAGAGATATGAATATTTTCCACGTTTACTAGGGAAACAAATAATAAAAACGAGCCACTCTACTGCACAATACTGGTAAATTTACTTAATTCTCTCTCGTAATATTACGTGTATGCATATAATCATGGAAATAATGAATATTACATTGTGACATTATGGGAAGATAGAATTTCGCTCGTTTAAAAAACGTCCTTAACATAATTTTGCATACTGGTGGCTGACTATGAGAAATATACGTATAAAGCGAATTTGTTTGAGTTAATTCTTAAACCTTTATCGAATTGGCATCGATGTGACAAAGTGATTGATCTCGCAGAGCAATACGCTGATCTGAAATGTTTTTTGATTTGCACTCTAATCATGCCTTATCCTTTTGTTCTGTTTACATGTTGCTGAACTGTAACAATCAGAAAAACTCGTTGGAAGGTTTGGTTGCACTTAATTCAGTTAAACAAGGTACACGTTAAGCGTTCGGTAAAGTAAAGTCAGAGAACGAAAATAGACCGCTTCGCCATGGCCTTCAGGTACCTCCCATACAAAGTGTCAAATTTTCCAAAATTCATTCTCTCCACTACGGGTTCTATTTAGCAGCCTGTAATGGCCCAATTTGTTATGCATTGTACTCATTTACAATGCTTGGTAAAATTTAAAACAAAATCTATCAGTGACCACACCGCTTTTGGTAGCTTCCATACCTTCCATACAAATTACTGACTTAGTTCACATATTTATCTCAACTTTACATTTTTCTAGCAATTGTATTGAATTTAGTCAAATTTGGCACTCGTCATAAAAAAATTGGGGACATTGCCAAACCTCTTCTGATACTTCCCATACAAATTGATCTAATTGTTGAAATTACAATTTTTCTAATGCGATCCCCAATTCGTATAACCGATCGAGACGCGATTGTTAATACACACGACTATCGTTTGCATTATCGAGGGTTCAGTCCCTGATACGGCCATCTATCGTTATTTTAATGGCGGTCACCTCGTGTGTCTGATGCGTATAACCGATCGTGACGCGGTTGTTAGTACACTCGACTACCGTTTGCATGATCGAAAGTTCAGTCTCGATACAGCCATCTATCGTCTTATATGTGTACTTAAAGTCGACTAATTGGCAAGTCTGATAAATACTTCTCAAACTGGGACATTCGGAATCGTCGTTCTACTCCACGTCCCGTTGAATGCATCCCAAAATAGAACGCTTGTTAGTTCACTAAGTGTGAGAGGTTAGTTCCCATATCTAAATCATGGGATGCAAGTGAGTGTGTTTTTAATGCCTAATTCGTTGCCAGCTGTTACTTAAATATAGTGATTAGTAACTTTAGAAAAATAGATGGAATAGCCTAGCAGGCGTAGCTGATAACTCCCACACAAATTACAAATTACAAATTATTAGAATCATATCTTTCATTCAATTGCACTAAATTTGCAAAAATCAGCGATCCATTTATATTTTTTAACCACAGAACATTAGAATGATACAGTTTTGTTTCTTTTATTGAATTTTAATTTCGTGGACTTTTTTCGTAAGGCCCTTGTAATGCACCAGGCCAGTTCTGGCGACCCCCACACTCTTGCATTCAGGCAAAAGAACGTTGCTGGGTGAAGCTATACTCGTATGTAAGTCAGTTTCCTTGACTGAAATGTATGCCCTGGCTTTGTTTCTTATTTACTCGCTTTGTTTTATCTTTGCTCTTAGCGAAAATAGCCCTAAATTAATCGGCCTTATATGGAGTTTTAATGAGCTGCATAGATGAAATCTGAGTTAAAAAAATTATCTGATTTTAATAGTCCTAAAACCTTATTATTCGCCTATATTGGACATCATAAAGAACTTAATTAGTACGAGGAGATCTCTTGTATTTCAACCCTAACGGAACGGGAACATAATTCTTATTTGGCTGTCCAACATTTAACCAAACCACTTTTCTTTTCACATACTTGTTTAGTAGTAGTTTTTATATCGTCTTCTCTGTATCGGTACAAGTAAATGAATTTTATGTTAAGGCTGTCAATTGCAAATCAATCTTGGAAACTTTCCTCTTATATTGTTGGGAAACATTGATCGCATTAAATTCAATATCGTACAAACGTCCTTTATGTGGGAGCGAACGCGTGGTATTAAAAGGATGTTACGACAAATATACGCTCTATATGTATCATAATAACAATGGAAACAATAAAAACAACATTCGATTAAACCAACAAATCTCACAGGAAATGTAGACATCTAGCAGCCCCCCCGCCTGTTCCTTCAACCAACAAAATCCGACATTATCTTTCCTAGTTACAAAGGATAAAAACAAGAAACAATTGTGTCAGTTCCCTGTGTCTTATTTATTTACAAAACTTCTCAAATTTCACAGAAGAAATAGCAGGATATCGGAAAAATGCTTAATATTATTCCTTTTTCAGTGACATCCTTTCATCCCCAGCAGTCCAGTTAAACTTGCTTTCATTAATTGTTCTTTAATGGATTCGACTGGATAAGCAGGAGGCGCTGGCGATGTGGAAGATGAAGTGAAAACTTTACGAGATTTCCCCCGCCTTTTGATTTGAGGTTCAAATAACGTAAAACAAGCCAAAGGAAATATACCAATATATGTATGCTGCCTGCTGTTGTTGTTTCGCTCTCATTTTATTTGTCCCGATACGTTTTTATCAAAACCCATTAAAGGCAAATGGCCAAATGTTAAGTGTCGCCAAAATACTTACAAAAATAGCTCACCTCACCTTTTGACAACGGAACGCTGTGGTGACGGTGGCAATGATGACGACGATGACGGTGATGATGGTGGCAGTGGCAGTGTTGGTGTTGGTTTTGGTGTCGGTCTATGGCGATGATTGCAACAGTTCCAAGAACGAAGTTAACAACAGAAGCCTGGCTGTTACGGTTCCATAATTGGTTGGTTGCCTCGATGTGTGGTGGTTGTATAGGAAGCACCACATATTGTTGCACAAACACGAAGCAGAATAAACTGAATTTAAATTGTGTTCTACTGTGTTATTTCATCCAAGGATGAGACAGACGGTGGCATGGCTTGGTCTATGTATTTGGCACTAGCTACTGTTATTGTCGCTGCTGCTGCTGCTGATGTTGCTGTTGCTGTGCTATTGTGCTTCCTTTCGCCTTAACCACAATATTGCCAATCATGAATCTTTGCAAAATACTTGTAGTAGCTGTTGTTATTGATCGTTATATTATGGCTTTTTTGTTGGTTAGAAATGAAGATACATTGAATCTGGTGCCATGGCAGTAGAACATAACCAAGTAGGTGACGCTCAAGCCGACAACAAACTTATACTTCACTGTCATAGGGAAATCTAGTGATTTTCTTTACTAAGGATAGAAACTCGATAGAATGAAGTTTTCAAATTAATTCTTGTCAGTACACTGGTACTGACCGTGTTACCAGAACGTGATATTGAAAAAAAGACAAAACTTTCTTGAACAAAAGGTAAAACAACCCAAGAAAAAACCTAGAGAAAAGCCAACTTTTTTAAAGTAGTTTGAACTGAGATACGTAAATTTTTATTGCGTTTTATGGGTTGAAACTTAGCAGGTGAGTTCTGTATTCATACTAGAAGTTATCGCAGGATAAGGTATACAAAATTACATAAAATTTTAACTTCCATTCAATCAACATCATTTCTGTTTTGCCATTAGATCTAATTGCCTTAGGAGAAACTTTCGCGAAAAAAAAACTAAAACAGGCTAAAAAATACAACAACGATTAAATTTGTTGAAAAAATTGATGTAATTTGTAAAGAGGTACAGGGTGTCTGTCGGGAAGGTACTACTTTGTTTGTTTATAACTTTCAATTAAATGAAAGTGAATGGATTTTATATTGATAAATGTTTTATTTAATGTCTGCAATTATGTATGGAATACAATATCTGATAAATGGAACACAATATCTGTTAGCCTCACAAATGCGAGCCCGCCCTTTTGAGCACATTTTTCATTACTTTCTCACACATTTCACGCGGTATTTCATTAATTTCATCACGAATATTTTGTTTGATTTGCTCAAGCGTTTCCGGTTTATTTGCATAAACTTTGCTTTTCAGATGTCCCCACAAAAAGAAGTCCGGAGCAGTCAAACCAGGCAACCGTGGAGGCCAATCAACACCACAATTTCTTGAAATAACTTATTGTGGAAAGAGGTCTTGCAGTAATTCCATTGTAATCCTGGCTGTATGCGATGTGGGTGGCACCGTCTTCTTGATACCCATGTTAATCAAGCCCAAAGCGTGCAGTTGTGGCGTTAAAAAGTTTTCAATCATATCACGATATCGCTCCCCACTGACAGTTACCGTTACGCCGTTTTCAGTTTCAAAGAAGTAAAATCCAATGATTCCTCCTGACCAAATTGCACACCAGACTGTCACTTTTAATGGATACAAAGGTGACTGATGAATAGTTTGAGGGTTTTCCATTGCCCAGAACCGACTATTCTGTTTATTCGCATATCCATTCAAATGAAAATGTGCCTCGTCACTCATTATGATTTCTTTATGAAAATCGGGGTTGTCATGAGCGAGCTGTAACATCCTATTGGCATATGTAGGGCGGCGTAAATGGTCTTGTGTCCACTGAATGTTAAATGGAAACGAATGGAAATCCTTGTGCAAAATTGTGGCCAAAATTGTTCTTTGAAGACCAAGCTCCAGAGCACGGCGTCGAATTAAGGTTGATGGATTGCTTTGAACACTTTCTTGAGCAGCAGCCGATTTTGCAGTACGTGGTGGTCCATGCTTGGCCCTATCAGCTACAGACCCTCTTTCTTCGAAATCATTCACTACACGATAAATAGTGCGTCTTGTTGGCCCGCTGCTTCTCCCAAAAATTTCACGTAAATTTCTCATCGTCACAGTAATCGATGATTGATTTTGATAAAATGTTTTAACGATTAAAACACTTTGGTTTATCGAATATTTTTCCATAATAATTTTGGTCCATCTCTACTTCACGACTGCCAAGTATGAACTGTCAAGACTAATGTTTACCAAAATGGCGGCAAAACAAAGTAGCATACCTTCCCGACGGATACCCTGTATTTCCGTAGATATACTCGTAATTACGGTGTAAATGAAGTTGTTACGAGGAGTCTTATTTTGTGTAACAATGCATGTAATCGTTTAGTTTTTTTTAAGTTGCCCAATTTTTAAAAAATGATTTTTCGAATATTTTGTGTTAAAAGTAGGATAATTATGCATAGTTTTAAGAATGGATCTATAAGGATCGTAATGCACAAGAATTGCCCACGTTTGAATCACTACCTTTGTAGTGAGTTTTAACTATTTTTACGCGTTGTTCGGTTATTAAACGATCCATATTTGTCAATGGCAAGCCCTTTACTAAATAAATAACACTTCAGGTGACAGGTATTTAACAGCTGACAGCCTTGCCATACTGGCAGTTTTGAAACCACTAAATGGATATTTGTGGGAGGCATCCGCCAAACAGATAGAGATTACTTCTTATAAAGTGTCCACAAGATTCCTATACATTTCCTTAAATCATAGCACTTTAAACGAACGTTAAATCATTTTTATGTTAGAACCCATTATTATGGTTTATGGGTCCTTTAGTTTTCCATCTCATCTTAAGAGATATTTCTAAAACAAAATATATTATGTACATTAACCGTTAATTACATTTTATTTTACACACGCTTTTACATTGCAAAATATCCAATGCAAGCTATCATATGCTGTACTGATTCAGACATGCCCCCTGATATCAATGTAGTAGTCATTGAATATCGAACGAAGTATGTAAGTGAAACTATTACATGGCTTCAAACATGTCTGTTGTTCTATGTTGCAATCTGTGGTTGCCATAAATTGTTATCACTCTCTTTTCCCCAACCATACCGCTATATTGCGATGAAGTTCTTGTTAATGTTCTCACAAAGTTGCTATGAAAATTTAAAAATTTTTCTTTGCAATAGGTTTTTCAACACAGAAACAATTTCAAATGTTTACTGCAAATTAAAAAGTGATATTTTTCAATTGTTGCCTTTTTTCGAGCTGTACTCGTATACAGGCATTGCTACAAACCATCTCAGCAGGCCTTCTGCTTCATAAAAATTGGGCGAAAATTAATTTGCAAACTTAGATAATATCAAGCGTTTCCCAGAAACTTCGTCTACATTGTCTCAGAATATTTCGAGATGATGCTTTTTATTTCTGTAAATATTAAAATACGTCTTTATAGAAGACAACGTATTTGTTCAAAGTGTTCAATATCTCATTGTGCGGACTTTTTGATTTATAAGGAAAATGAAATTCAAGCGAAAATGGAAGGATGCTATAATAGGGTGACAATAAAAATGTATCTTCACGTTTCTAGACAACGCGTTTTGCAGCATTTTGCTATATTATGTTAAACTACGTGATGAACTCTTAAACGTTTCTTAGGCGGTTTTACTGCCTATCATTAATTGAGCTCCGGCCACCTCGATGTGTCTGACGAACACTGTGAGTAGCTGACTAATGGACAAGTCTTGCAAATGTTTATGAAACTGATGCTCGAAGCCATCTTTAAACTGCAGGTCCCGTTGAGTGACCTGCAAAAACAAAATTATTAACAAACAAATTAGTAGTACCTTCCCGACGCACACCCTGTAGCTGGCCTAAGAACCACTCCTAGACCTTCGAGCACATGAACGCTAGCTGTTTTTTCGCAAATTTTCGCAAGAAATGCCAAATTTTCAAAAACGTTCGATTTTTTGCACACATATTTAAAATGCTCCCCAATAACCTTCGGAACTCAAAATTTGCGAAAAGAAATTCATGGCAAATCTCTTTAATGCCTAAACGCCATTTGATTTGTTGGCGGTTTTAGAAATCTCAAATTTATCGTTATGGTGAAAAATTCAATAAGTAAAGTGATCTGTATGAAATCTTCCTCAATTTTTAAAATATTTTCACAAAATATAAATCATTTACAAGTGCTTTATTATAAATTCTCCAAAAGAAAGGCAGTAAATTTCGAAAAAAATTACTATCTTCAAATTTTGAATTTGCATTTCATGATTTTCCTCGTATTTTTGTGAATTTTTGCGTCGCAGAACTAGTAGAAGTGAGAGTTTCTACTACCCAACAGGCATTTTATTTTAATTTTTAGATATGGAAAACATTTTTGCATGTCTTTCGCTATTTGTTGTTGCTTTGTTTAGCGATTACTTTTGTAATCAATTAATCAATTACTGCTAAAGTACTCGTAATGTGGTCTTCGAATTAATGAACATTTTAATTCGATTGTCACGGAAATTTCGGCAATAAAAAAATTTTATGTCATATTTTTATACAAAGAACTTAAAGATGTCTAAAATAATGCCTTTCACAAATATCTATGGAATAATGAACAAATTTAAATTAAATTGTAAAAACTTCCAATAATTTCCACGATATTAGAATACTATTCTAGAAATATTTTAAAGCTATGCGCTTTATTACGAATAGGAAATTTTAAGAAATTTCTAATTTCATTATCTCGAAATAATCCTGCAGAAATCTAAAGATTTCTACAGGAAATGTATTATAAAATTATAAATAATTCAGAACGATGAGAACATTAAATTGTGAATTCTAAAAACGAGGGCAAAATTAAGCAAAAATGTTTAGAATCCTTTTTTATTGTAAATTTATAACTACTTGTACAGGGTGGCCCAGAATCAACGAAGTGGTGTGAATTCCTTATAACTTTTTTATTATAATTTTTTTTTCTTTTCTTTTTAGTATTTTGTACAGAAGACTTGGAGAGTTTATAATGGAGCAATACACAACTGAACAACGTGCCCAAATCGTTGAAATTTACTTTGTAAATCAACGGTCCATTGTGTTGACTCAGCGTGCATACCGTCGTCAATTTAATGTGCGGGTTGCACCCTCTCAGTCAACAATAAACAGTCTTGTTGCAAATTTTCGAGAACAAGGAGCAGTAAGGAACCTTCCTGGTGCTGGCAGACGACGAACGGTGCACACGGATGACAATATTCAAGTGGTACAGGAGAGTATTCAGGAGGATCCACAAACATCAACCAGGAGACGTTCGACACAATTTGGCAGCTCAAGAGGGTCGCTGCGGCGAATTTTGCAAACATAAGAATGTTTCCATACAAAATTCAAATTGTCCAAGAATTGAAACCGACAGATTACCAGCAACGACTTGACTATGCAATTTATTTCCAGCAAAAAGCACAAGAGAATCCTAATTTTATTCATAACTTAGTTATGAGTGACGAAGCCCTTTTCCAATTAAATGGGTTCGTTAACAAGCAAAACTGTAGGATATGGGCTACGGAAAACCCGAGAGTGCTTCATCAACGACGATTACACCCAGTTAAGTGTACTGTTTGGTGCGGTGTTTCTTCAGAAAGGATCATTAACCCATATTTTTTTGGAAATGAACGAGGTGTTGCCATTTCCATCAATGCTGATCGATATCGAGCCATGTTGGAAAATTTTGTAAGGCCAGTCGTGGAAAACCATCCGCAATGGCTCTTTTACGCGACATATTTGGTGAAAGAATAATTTCGCGTACAAGCAATTTTAATTGGCCTCCGCGTTCCCTATATTTAACCGCTCCAGACTTTTTCCTTTGGGGTTATTTAAAAGGGAAAGTTTATGTTAATAAGCCCAGGACTATTGACGAATTAAAATCCAATATTCGAGACGAAATTAACAACATAACACCGCAAATTTTGCGAAAGGTCATGGAAAATGTGTTGGAAAGAGCACATTTGTGCGAAGCAGAAAATGGCCACCACTTGCGGGATATCATTTTTAATAACTAATCTAAAAATATTCCCCATAAATTTACTGTATTAAAAAAAAAAATTAAAAAAATATGTCTTAAATAAAAAGTTATAAGCAACTCACACCACTTCGGTCATTTTGGGCCACTTAGAAAATTTTTGAATCAGGAAGAAATGTTTTAGAAGTCTGCCAGAATTTGTTATTTCTGATTCAACTAGATATTTTTAGATTCTCAAACACTTTGGATTTTGTTAAGCTACCAGTTTAATTAATTGTGCATTTCTAAATTAAAATATATACAGATTTATTTAATTATTCACTCCACTGATGTACATCCCATAATATTTTTATCAATTGCACTTTTTTAAATATCATAACAAAGCCTACTTGAAAAGCTAATTTTCAACTGTAATTCGGAAAATTCGTAAAATTCCAAAATTCCTCTTAGAACCAAAGAAGTGATTGAAATGTTTCAGTAAATGTCAACCTAATGGAACTTTTACATTACCAAAAAATTGCATTTGATTCTGCTTTGAACATAAAAACTTAAAAAACCGCCGTATTTAAAAGTTGTCCTATTAGTCTTTTTAAATTTATAAGTTTTGAAAAATCAGTCTACGATGGCCCTACAAAAACCAGCCGACCTAACAATAAAGACACAAGAACATTGGGAAAATTTGTCTTTATTTTTCAAAATAATCTCCTTTTTCCAGCGGTGTTCAATAGCTTCTACATCCTCCAAATCTTTTACCACCGTTTAAATTATGAAACAGAAAATAGTCCAAGGGAATTAAACCTGGGAAATAAGGTGCAAGATGAAGCAATTCGAACTTTAATTCATTAATTTTGGCAATCTTAATAGTGGTTGTGTGAACTGCAGCACTGTTTTGATGAAACAACACTTTATTTTTCTCCAAATTCGGCCTTTTTTCATAATTTCATCATCTAAACTTTGCAATAAATTAGCATAACATTCGCCGTTGATGGTTTTTCCTTTCTGAAGATAATCAATAAACATAAACCCTTGCGCATCCAAAAAACGCACGCCATGAACTTGCCTGCAGCTAGAACCGTCTTCGCCTACTTTGAACATGATTCTCCCATTCCAGTCCACTGCTTTGACTTTTCCCTTATCTCAGGTGTGTAGAGGTGGATCCATATCTCATCCATGGTTATAAATCGGCACAAAAGTTCTTTTTTTTATTTGCGGTGAAACATCGCCAAACACTTTACGACGCTGTTTCTCTATTGAAAGCAAGCGCGGCACCCATCTTGCGCACAGTTTTCTCACCTTCAAATCTTCGGTCATTATACGATATGTAACAGTTTTGAAATGCCTATCATTTCAGCTGACTCACGCTCCTTTAGCCTATTCAAACGATCATTCAATACCATTTTGTGGATTTTTTTTAACCGTGTCTGGCGTGGACTAATTACTTTGTCGACCACTACTGTAGTAAGTCCTGACAGCTTGTATGGCCTCATTTGAACTCTGTTGCTTCATGTTTTACAGTCATAAGGACTGACTCATAAGGAGCAGACTCCCTCAGAGTAGAATCTAGCACGGCTTTAACATTGCTTGAACTAATAAGACCTCTCAAATGGAAACATAGAATTATAAAATGGTAACCAATTTTTCCCATGTTTAGAAATTCGCCAAGATAGTTTACTTTTGAGGCTCAAATAAATATACTAAACAAAGTGGAACCTTGAAACTTAAAACATATGTTTTATAAGGTTCCCACTTTGCACCAAAAAAAAAATTGTTTTTTCTAAACAAATGGCAACATATAGTGCTTAAAGCACTAAGTTTTAAGCTCTTTCTTCTGGCTATTTTCGCCGTATTAAGTTATAAACTCTTTGTGCCTTCGGGTGATGGTGTAAACAATTAATTTATACAAGGGAAGGATTACATAGTTGCTACCAATTTCCAGGACAATATGAAAATAATTTTAATGAAAAATTAAATTTGTGATAACTCTTTTAAAAGAGTCGTTTTTTTCCATTACCAAAAATTCATGAAATATTCAAATAGGGACTATTTGTCTCAATTGTCTCAATACAAAACATTAATTTGTGAAAATAGTTTCAATTATGAAATGACACAAAAAAAATACGACATAATATGTATCGTATTGAGACGCAGGATAATAGGAAGACATTGAATTATCACGATTTCGATTGCCAATGGTTTTTGCAAAGATTGTGAAGACTTCCAGGCACCAAACTCTGGCACTCGTGGTTCCACATTTTAAGTGAAAAATAATTCGAAAATTGAATTCTTCTGTAATATATTTATCACTGCCAGAGGAGTCCCTTTGCCAAATTCTACGATTCTGACTTCAATGGTTTAATCAGGGAGGTGTTCATATTTTTTTTTTGTTTTTTTGTTCCACACCGATTAAGCTCCTAATAATTCAAATTTCGTTTTTCACGAAAATCGAATTTTCAGAAAAAATCCATAGACGAGAAGGAACAAAAACGAGAATACCATCCAGATAGAATACCATGCAGATACTATTCTCGTTTTTGTTCCTTCTCGTCTAAGGATTTTCCCTAAAAATTCGATTTTCGTAAAATCCGATACTTAAGTGTGGACAGGCCGCAAGAAGAATGTGCTCGTTTAATTTGATTTTTTTAACTTCAGTCTTCAAATCTACTTTAGCTGAATTTTCAAATCATTTATTTCCTGTCCGAATTTTAATTGTAGAATTGTTCCGTTTCTGCCATTTTGCTCCAGGTGCCCGTTATTTTTATTGCCTAAAATTCAAAAGAGTGAATTTCAAAATACCTCGAAGCATTGCGCGACTACAGGGCGGAATGCCCTGATGTTTTTTGTTTCAGTCATTTGTTTATCGTATGGCCCCATTTTTGACCCCTTAATTCCTAATTTTATCCCTCAAAAGTATGAATTTTCAAAAATTCCTCTCAATTTAAACATTTTATCTTTGTTCCAGCCTAGTGAGTCAATTTTGTGTTAACTGTTGCCTTAAAATTCTCACGAAAGTTGGTCTTTTAGTATTGCCCCATAATAATAATGTTCACTTTAAATTTAATGATTTCATTATAAGCCGTAGGTCTTTGCCGATGGTCCCATTTTTGAACCAATTTTTTTACGTTTTATACCCTTTAGGCACGAATTTTTATGATTCAGACCTCATACTTTTGTTCTTGGCGGGAATCACCTTTTTTCTTATTTTACTCCTCAAGCATAAGAATTTCTTTTTGAGCACGACTGTTCTATAAAAGCAGAGTATGCAAAGGAATTTAGCTTCTGCCATTTGCTATGATCGATTATACTATTTCTGTCTCTCTTCTACCCATATATATACGGATTTTTTTACACTTTTCACCCTAAAAAAACGAATTTCGAAAAACCTCTTCTTGGCAGCTGCCTTTTCTAGAAGAACAACATGAACGGCAATTTTCTAGATGCTACCTCTATCCATGTGAACTTTAAAATGGTGTCCCTTTTTATGCCGAGAGGTACGAATTTTCAAGATGCTACCTCTATCCATTTGAACTTTGTGATGGTACCGGCTTTGTCCCTCTTTATCCCGAAAGGTACGATTTAAAGATGCTACCTCTATCCGTTTAAACTTTGTGATGGTACCGGCTTTGTCCCTCTTTATCCCGAAAGGTACGATTTAAAGATGCTACCTCTATCCGTTTAAACTTTGTGATGGTACCGGCTTTGTCCCTTTCTATGCCGAAAGGTACGAATTTTCAAAATGCTACCTCTATCCGTTTGAACTTGGTGATGGTACCGGCTTTGACTCTTTTTACCTGAAAGGAACGAATTTCGAAATATCTCTGGATTATGGGCTCCGATTTGTGTGATTCTAGCTCTTGCCACTTCAACTCGGCGATAGCTCCTAATTTGTCTCCCTTTATGTTGTTTTTACCCCAAAAAAGCGAAAAATGTTTACTCTGAAAGGGGTAAATGGACACCAATTTTCATGATTCTAGCTCTAGTCGTTTAAACTGAGCAATGGTATCAGATTTGTTTGTTTTGGACCTCTTTTTATCCCTAAAAGTGTGAATTTTGAAAACCCTTTTCTTTTCGCGCATCTACTATTATATTATGTCCCAATTTTCGTTATTGTAGCTTTGGCCCTTTAGCCTGGGCCACGATCAGTCAATCAGAAATGAAACAATTTTATACATAAATAGATGATTCATTCAATCACTAGAACTTTTTCAAAAAAAATTTATAAAATTTTGCTTATCTATCATTCCTTAAGTGTTCAACTTTTATAAATTGTGGATGCCAGTAAAGTTATGAAGGCCATACGTGAACATTTTCAGACAAACCAATAAGTAATTTAATATATTATATGAACACCATTAACAATTCATGTCTGCCATGGTTGCATCTTTAGCACATAGTTTAAAGTAATTTGGCGATAATACACCAGTGGATACATACTCGTACACATACTCGTAAGTACTTACGAATACATCCATAAATCACTGGCACATTAAAAGTACTGTTAATGTAAGAGGTCTTATAGGCATGAGCGAATATAATTTAGGGAATTCAATGCTGGGAATTTGCAATAACTCTCACTCGAATGAACAAATTCTGCTTAACATTGAAGTGTTGTTATTGACTGACTTACGGACAGACTGACCTAATCACCGACTGCCGGACTTGCTGATGACTCACAAGTTTCAAAATTTGAGGAGTAAGTCTCCGATAGAATTAAGGCTATTTTCTAGGGAAACAAAGTGGTCAAATAAAGAGAGAATTACTTTACAAGCGCTGATACATGATTGTCCATTTTTCGTTTCCAAGTAAAGTTAAGTAAAACACACATAAAGTTATGATTTCGATGAAAGTTGTATTTCATTATAATGCTTGGACTTTGCCATTATGTATGAAAAACAATGTCATTGAAATGATCGCCTCTAGATTGGTTGCAGCAGTGGATCCTTTTGAGGTAGTTTTCAAAAAAATACGGACCACTACCACCTCCAGACCATAATGCGCACCAAACAGCCACTTTCTCCGGATGCGACAGTATTTTCAGAATCACCATATGCGACAATTTTACTTGTTGACGTAACCACCGAGTGGGAAATGAACTTCATTGCTGAAATTTTGTTCGATTAAAAGACCATACTTGAATCACCACTTTTAACTACTTGTATTTGTTCTTCGGTTGCTAAACGATCCATATTCGCCAATGACAAACCTTTCACTAAATGAATAGCACTTAAGATGACAGGTATTTAACAGCTGCAGCCTTACCAGACTGGCGGATAAATGGATAATGGATAAATTACGTAAATTATCGACGACGGCATGGACTTTGCATGCCAGGGGCGACAGCAAAAATTCATATTCAGTATTTAGAAATATGAAATATGATCTAGAAGTGAATGAAAACAAAACACCCTGCATCACCTGTAAATGAGATAATGAGCAGGATCTCATGTTCCATGAGCTTACGGGCAATCTATTTTTAACTCACCGAAAGGGACTTACTATTTAACGATGATTCCGAATGTCTATTTGAAAAGCTTTCATACTCAGATTGTACTTTCGCGAATCCTTCAGGCGTGCTAAATTTTGCTGGATTTCATGTAATTGGATAAAAAATATGAAGATATATCATATAAGATATGAAGATATGATATGAATTTAATAGATCTAAAGGAAAGATATGAACCTAATAACACGCGGGCTAAATTTGTCATTAGTATGGGAGGCACCAGAACGAGAGTGGTTAATCGATAGATTTTCTCTTTAAATATTACTAAGCATTGTATAGCAATTTACTAGGGAAACATTTTTGTTTGGTGCTATCGATTGTCAGGTAAGCACTATTTTGATTGTCAAGGAACTAAATATTGTACAAAAAACCACTTGAAAAAGGCTGGATACAAAAAGAATTTCGATACCAAATGAGTTGATGCAAAACAAAAACTCATGGACCGAATTTGAATTTGCCAAACATTCATTTCTTTTCATTTCTGAAGAGGATAATGACTAGTGTTGAAAAACGTTTCATTCACGACAACGTTGAGCGAAAACGATCGCGAACGATCTCAGTAAATTTATGAACATGAAAAAAATTGGTAACTTGAAAATATATGAAAATTTTTCCTAACTCTTTTGTCTTTTCTCCGTTAGGTCGGCTAGTTTTGGAACCGCTCTCGTATTTATCTCGAACTATAGGGAGATTTTTTAAGACTTAAGTTTTTCTTGTTGGCAGCACTGGTTGATAATGGCATCCAAACGGCATCTGTCAAAGTCAAAAGTGTACAATATATTCTGCCGTTTCATCATGAAAAGACTAACAAAAGAGCAACGATTGCATATCGTTGAAATTTATTATCAAAATTCGTGCTCTGTGACAAATGTGCATCGTTTGATACGACCATTTTATGGTCATCATAATCGACCTACTGAATCAACAATTCGTGCTGTTATCTCCAAATTTCGCACCAAATTTACTTTGTTGTACATAAAACCATCGACTCGCATGCCTAGAGTGCCGATCGAAAAAAATATTACAGCCGTAGCGACCAGTGTTAATGACGATCGTGAAATATCAATTTGTCGCCGTTCTCAGCGATTGGGCTTGTGTTACTCAACCACGGGGAATTTATTTTTTGCCCCAATTGGCTGAGTTGAACTTGGTTGACATGTGATTTCATTAGGACGGTGCAACATGCCACACTGCTCGTGAAACAATGTATATGTTGAGGGATGAATTTGGTGAGCAGCTTATCTCTCGATTTGGCCCTGTGAGTTGGCCTCCAAGATCTTGCGATTTAACGCCTCTTGATTATTTCTGTGTGGACTAGCCGAACACTATTGAAGCTTTCCAAGATAACATAACACGCGTTATTCGTGAAATACAGGCCAAAATGCTCAAAAAGGTGACGAAAAATTGGACCTTTCGAATGGACATTTTGAGACGGAACCGCGGACAACGCTTACATGAAATCATCTTTAAAAATTAAATGGCAAAGGCCAATTTATCGATTCCAATAAAAATTTTAATACATGATGCAAATTTGAGTGTTTTGTTCGATTTATAAAAAAAAACTACGATTAAGAAATCAAATATAATTTATACAAGCTGTATATGCGCAACAATGTAATCGGCCGTATCGAAATACTAGAGGCAAATTGCAGGGTTGGAGAAGAAGATCGAAGCGCTAGAATTTTTTTTTCTGGATTGGGCATCTAATAGGTATGATATTCTATTGCTACCGCCATCTAAGTAGGTAGGTTGAATTGTGTTATAAACTGGCTTCAAGATAACTATAACTTTTAGCTAAATTCTAACAAAAAGAACGATGATTGACCGCATCTTCTAAGGCAGATTTTCAATAACTATGAACAAAAATGAAAATAAAAGTTAAGCTATAAGTTAAAGATAAAAGCTGTTAACTGTTTGTTTTCCTTACACTTGAAAACAGATTTGAATTTTTCAAAACTTTTTGGAATAAGAATGATAATTTCCATACATTCAGTAACCAATACCAATTTTAAGCTTAAACCTATCATCAGACAGCATGAGAGTTTTCAGAACTTTTTAGTGGCGTAAACAGCATATGTAGACAATTAGAATAAAGCAACCACATTTGTAAGCATATCATGTCAAAGTGGTGCACGAGCGCAAAATTCGATAACAAAAAAGTTTGGGAGATGTGAGTTTCACTTAATTTTCATAAAAATACATTGCATAAAGTATGCGAAAACAAAATGAATACTAAACAGTAAGCGTGGGAACGGCAGAACTGTACCAAATCATAAAGTTACCCTGGATATACATAGGTTCATTAGGGATAGTCGCTTCTTAATGTCTCGTCAGTGCTACCGTTGCCACTGATTATCGTGGGTATAGGATATTGCACACTAAATCTATAAACATGTAACGAGAATGGTAAAACTATGTGCAAATCAACAATTTATTATGAAAATATCTACATTAGGACTATTCGCTTTTCAAATATTTCTCGCAATTGTCACTGTTATTGTTACCATTGGTGTTCTCACACAGGATACATAAAAATGTGTTTTTGATCTTTTGGGTCGTCCAAAAACCGGCCGCAACAACAAGCAGTTTAAAATCAAATCGGTTATTTGTATTGCCCATTGTTTTCTAATTTTACGAATTTTACCAATATTCAAAGTTTTTATTTTTCCAACAACTGAAACAAAATTGTGTTGAATTTCGTTTCCGTTTCATATATTCAAAACACCAATTGGAGACACTGTAGACTGCTAAATAGGAATTACGGAAGTCTAAGTTTTGAAAAATCGAGCAATTTGAATGGATTAAATCGGTCATGTTTGTGGGAGACACAAGAAAGGGCTCGATTAATTTGTCTATTATTCTCAGAGAATTACTGGGAATTACAAATGAATGCAACGGACGAAAATTAAGCATACTGTAGATTGTTAAATAGTAATTACGGAAGACTAAGTTTTGAAAAATCGACCAATTTGAATGGGAGATATGTGACAGAGGGCATGACAGCGCGATCCCTTTACATTCTCAGAGTGTGATTTAAGAAATTCTTAAGATACACCAAATTTGGCTGAATTTAGGGTAGCTCGTGGTGGGTAACCGGATGAACGTGGTTAGTCGGTCAATTTTTCAAATTTTTCCAAAAATTGTAAGGCAAGGCTATGTGTTAAAGTTTGGTTTGCTGTGATTTATGAATTAAGAGTCATATTAGAGAAATAGATCAAGAGAAATAAAAAACAGGCAAATTTTAGGGAAGGTTTCAGAAGGTATAGTTGGATATAGCCCATTTTCAATCTCTGGCTGCAATCTGACAAAATATTAGTTTGATAAAGATTTACGGTAGTAAATCAATGGACTAACTGAACTAAAAAGTCATGAAACACATTTGGTCAAAAGATATTTGCTACTTTAGAAGATTCCTTCAGAGTGTCACATTTCTGCCGTGTTAGGTGATAAATACATTCATTGCTTCGATGAGGATATAAAATTAGTGTTGACAGCCAATTAATTATTTCATTTTATTTATAATTAATAACAAATTTTTGAAATATTCACAATTCAGGGGAAACTTATGTAGCAGGATTATAGTATTTTAAGCGTCCATCACTAAAGCACATAGAAAATAACTTTTTGCCCGGCTTAATAGTACACGAAATTTAATTTGTTTATAAAGTCTTAAAACTATCACAAATTATAGTAATATTTATTGTACGTTTGTTCATAAGAGATTTTTGAATGTCGAAAGATTTCGTATGGGAATTGAGATTGCTTTACGTGGAAGGGTTTCACGATTTCATGTACTCATATAAAGTTGAATGTTAAAGTCTCTTATAAAAGTTTAATGTTCTCCTAATATACTCCTTTGAAAAATAAATAACAAATTCATCCATTATTTTTGTGCGACCAAAGGAGCCTATTCGTAATGTCATAAATTTGTAGCCTCCACATTATATGATATATATCGTAATGCTCTCAGTGGAAGATGATAATGAAGGTGGAATGTTTATCAACACATACAACAGGACATACACATGTGCATATTATATGTATACGGAGAGTCACACTTACCCGCAGGAAAATATGCAATGACTCTCAAAGCGGGCCTTAAGACTGGCATCCCCAAAGGTTCATACAACAACATTTATAACAATAAGCCTTACCAAAAGCCTTCTCAGTCCAAGAAAAAGAAGGAAAATATTTCTTCCTTTTCTATACGTTAAAATAAAATCGCTAACAGTCAGCTGAAACTAATTTATGTATACCTTCATCCAATGCCCTTTTGCGTTGCTGCAGAAGTATGAGTGGTGGCAGAAGGGGCGTGGTAAATTGTTTTGTGCTTAGTACGTGGCATATATTTTGCTTGCTTAAGGTAAAGACATACAAAATTGAATTAATGGGCAATGAAAGAAACAAAATTGTAACTTTCTGAAGTACTCCGTTTGTGAAATGCGGAGGGACCGCCGACTGTTTGTTAAATCGGGTGATTTGTATGTGTATTACCCTAATGGGCGTATTATACTGAATACGTAATTATACTGAATATAGTGCAACTGAATGAAATATACGAATCAAGGAATGTGTAAGTTAAAAAGAGGTCATTTGCATTGGAAATACCAAAGAGGGCGTGGTTACTCGGTCGCTTTTCTCACATTTTACCCAACGTTAAAACGCAATATGATTAACAACAACATAACTGTCTTCAGACTACGAAATATAGATTACAGCGGAAAATTAAATTTTAATAAGTTAGTCAATTTCAAGGGGAAGATACCAGAATGGGTGTGGTCTTGTCGTCCATTTTCATTCATATAAATTAGTTTGCCAAATGCAAGATATATGCCGAATTTGGACAAGTTTGACGCATCTAATTAAAATACATATATATGGAATTTAGAACATATGGGTTCAATCCAGAAGTTGCCAGAAGGCGTGGACCGATATTGGCTATTCACAATTCCCGACTACAATCTGGGAAAATTTTAGTTCCACAATCGACTTAAGATTGTGGAACTGTTGCCGCGTGGGCCGATATTGGCCTCTTACAATCCCTGGCTACAATCTGGGAAAATTTCAGTTCTACAATCGCCTTAAGAAGTTGAGAAACGTGTTTGGTCAAAAGATATTTTTAACTTTAAAAGCTGCCTTCAAGGTATTAAAATTTTACCGTATCAAATGATACGTACCTTCATTACTTCGGGTGAAGATAGAAAAAGTAGCGTGTCCTTGCCCAGTCTGGTTACTTGCTCCGTTCTTGAGTATTTCAACGAAAGTGAACAGGTTTGCACTAGATGTGTACTTCTTGTAGCCCTCGATTTCTATTTAGTGTTATCAAAACTGTCGGTCTGGCAAAACTGTCAGCTGTTGAATACCTGTCATCGGAAGTGTTGTTTGCTTAGTTAAAGGTTTGCTATTTACGAATATGGATCGTTTAACAACCGAAAATCGCATAAAAATAGTTAAAACTTACTACAAAAGTGGTGTTTCAAACGTGGACACATTTCATGCATTATGGGGTGATTATAAACATCATAATCGGTAGGGAGTTGGCCAGACAATAGGGAAATTTGAAGAGACTGGAGACAGGCAGACAGATGTGGTCAGGCCCGTGCCCTCATCGCAATGTACGCACTGCCGAAAATATCGTTCCTGTTGGTGAAAGTGTTTCGAATAATCCGAATTTCAATTTAGTGCGCTATGACAGCATGATAACCGACTTGTTTTGGCCTTCAATTGAAGACCATGAACCGGTTTATGGTTTCAACGAGACGGCGCCACGAGACACAAAATACGACCAATTTTGGCTTTATTGCAAGAGAGGTTTTTAAAAAAACGTAATTTCTCCTTTCAGACGACGTCAATTGGCCAGCAAGAGCAGGCGGTTTGATGCCATTAGACTTTTGTTGTGGAGCTACGTCAAACACTGTGTTTACGCGGATTATCCGCAAACATTGGAGCATTTGAAAACCGACATTCGGCAAGATATCGCCTAGATACCCCCAAAATGTGTGAAAAAGTGTTCGAAAACTACCTCAAAAAGATCTACTGCTGCAGTCAATCCAGTGGCGGTCATTCAAATGATATTGTATTTTTTATATAATGGCAAGGTCCAAGCATTACAATAAAATAAAAGTTTCATCGAAATCGTAGCTTTATGTGTGTTTTATTTTACTTAAATTTTGAAACCGAAGAATCGATAACCCGGCACATTAATGAATCAAGTAATCACAAAACTGTTTGAGAGGTTTTTAGCACGAAATCTTAGCGCCATCTAGCATAACCCGAACGCACTTGTGCAAAGCGAGATGCAAATAACTGAAGCCGCCATCTACCGTAAAAATAATGGATTTATTTTTAATATATTCTATATTATTTAGGAGGCGACCAGCTCGATGTGTTTCACGATCACTTTGATTAGCCTGGTAAATGCCTCCCAAAATGTCGCATTTAAGCGTTAAAAAAACCGTTGTTATAGAAAGCTTTAGAAATGTATAGAATTTTGAAATTGCGCTCAGACGGCAATATGTATTCGTTTAAAAACATGAACAATGTTAAAAGGAAATGTGATCTAAATGATGTCATAAATTAAAGATAAAACGTAATTTTCCAAAAATCGCTATTTTGAAAAATTGTTATAGCTTGTGAACGAGAATTGAACGTAAATATGCATCAGAATAAATACAATAATAATAACTAATAAACTCGACTTTATCCCAGCTACACTATCGTTGTGACCGCATATTTAGTAGCACCGGTATGTCGCCAGCCCCCCAAAGAAGGCCTTTCAACATGCCGTTCAAACACCGTTTATTGCCGCTGTCTATGAATCTACAGTAGTAGTGGTGCATATATGTAATTCATTTCATAAACAAATCATAACTTGGTTCCAAATGAAACAATCCATCTTCAACCACATTTTAGCCATTTGCGAATTTTAGTCCAAATACTTTTTTTTCCACTCGCCAACACTACATCCTGGCGTTTAGCGGCGTTTTGGCTGTATTTGGCAGTAAATCCAAGTGTTATTGTTATTTTTGCTGATGATGTTGCTGGATAGCCGGTTCTACACAGCGACTGTTAAATTTTACACTTTAGCAGCATACTTTTTGGCGCAACGCAATCAACCTATGAACAAAGTTGCTACAAATATTCTTCCAAACGAAGAGATATGTTTGTGTGCGTAAACACAAACAGTTACATTTGACCGCATGCAGTAGGGATGGTAAAAAGGTTGGTAAACGTACTTAAGAACGAAACGACAAGCGCGCGAAACAAAGGCGATGAAATCTAAAGCTTCCTTCCCTCACAAAAATAGATCTCCTAGCCACATTGTGGAAGTGGCTGAGTAGTTGGAGATTTTAGTGGAATGTGGAACTGGAAATAGAACGGCAGTGGAAAAAACTAATACAAACAATTTCATTCAGTTGAAATGAGTTGCAAAAATCCATTGCCTTGGTGCTAAAGTGCTGTAATGGGCGTGGTAAATAGCTAAAATATTATCTCAAAACATTGTGAATTATTAGGGTACAATTAAAGAAACAAAATTCTGTACTTAATTATTAAACTTACTTATAACTCATTGTCTTCCGCTACCATTGTTTTTGCAAACTCTATTAAATTTTCTGTAAATAACCCTAAAGATGGCATTAATGCAGACAATTTTCTTTTGCTGACCTAAATTTAAGGGGTCCCGGTGGTCTAGAATTTAAAAAAAAAATTATTTTTTTGATATTTCGGAAGGAAGGAGGTTTTTTTAAAGCCCGGTGGTCTAGAATTTTCAAAAAACAAAATCATTTTTTT
>JAHXMU010000568.1:1722721-1737376 GCA_019455685.1 Philornis downsi
AAGATTGCCAACCGCCAAATTTTTATTTTTTTCTTTGATTTTTTTTTTAAAAACATGGGTCCGTCGAATATGGGCAACCCTGTATGTTTACAAATTGTGAAGTACGATCGAGAGACGAACGTAGTAAGGTCTGATCTGTTTCAATGTTCGATACCAACTAAAAATGATATGTTGTGTGTGTTGTCCTCGTAGGCAGTAAGAAAATAAATATTAAAGGAATTCATAGACAAACTTAAAAGAGTTGCCAGGACAGACACGATTAGAAAATTTGTCGTATACATATATGAAAGGTGACACGAGACGGTACCACATCGCATACAACCAAGATTACAATGGAATTACTGCGAGACCTCTTTCCACAATAAGTTATTTCAAGAAATGGTGGTGTTGATTGGCCTCCACGGCCGCTGATTTGACTGCTCCGGACTTCTTTTTGTGGGGATATCTGAAAAGCAAGGTCTATGCAAACAAAGCAGAAACGCTTGAGCAACTCAAACAAAATATTCGTGATGAAATTAATGAAATACCGAGTGAAATGTGTGAGAATGTAATGAAAAATTTGCTCAAAAGGGCTCGCATTTGTGAGGCTAATGGAGGCGGACATTTATCTGATATTTCATTCCATGCATAATTGCTGACATCAAACATTTATCAATGTAAGATCCATTCTTTTTCATTTCATCAAAAATTATAAAGAAACAAAGTAGTATGCCTTCCCGACGGACACCCTGTACTTATCTTAAGACTGACAGATTGCTGTTCGCTGATTGCATTTTATTAAAAATATATACTAAAACAGGCGTTTTTATATCATTGCATTCAGATATTAAATTGTTTGAAATACCATCCTAACCTGGAGATAAAGTTTTCTGAGTTTTAGTATCATCTCCTGATATCGATCGCAGAGCAAATCTGCTTTGCATTTGCCATAACGTTCATATTGCGGTTGCCTCTTGAGCTTATAATTATTTGCTGTCGTATATTCTCTTTGATTGTAGTCAAATAATCATTAAAACTATTAGCTTTTTCGTTGATCAGCTGCAATTGTCTCACCTGACATGGAGACAATATTAATTCCATGTTTTAAACCCCGACCCAAAGTTAAAGTAAGAAAATTGCAAATTTTTTGTGGATTACTTTTTCTTGTTCGATAAATTATCGTAATTAACTATTTCTTGATATTGTATTTCTGAAGATATTCTGATTTCTTAACATGTATTTTTTTCGAATAATTCGAAAACCCTCTTCCTAAAAAAGTCGGGTTTTTGTACACTACAATGAAGATATTTGGATTATTCTGGTGATATTTTCAAGCTACAGAAAAATCTGCCAACATTGATTACTATGTGTGTCATGAACAATTCCATAAATCGTCTAGTCACCTCACCTCACCTCACCTCACCTCACTCTGGTCAAATACCGGCCGTGGTGCGGTGCTTAGAACGCGCGACTATCGTACGCATGATGGCGGGTTCAATCCAGCATACAACCACCCATCATTAGTTAAGCGGTGGCCGCCGCTCGATATGTGATCTAACGAACACATTGAATAGTCGAGTAATCGACAAGTGTTTTAAATGCTTTTCAAACTTGTGGCATTCGATATGGTCGCTAAGCTATAGGTCCAGTTGAGTGAGTCTAAGAATAGAATGAATGTAAGATCATAGATTGTGGGAAGCTCTGCCATATCTCATTCATGGAATACAAGAGAATTTGTTTTTTATTGTCAAGGAATATTTTACAAAACTACTATTTCTTTAACAATATAGTATAGCCAATGCTCTACCATCCCCGACAAACCCAATTACCACATTCCCTCACGTATCCAAAGGGTTAGATACGAAGACTCAGACACATTATGCTAGTAAACGCATGCATTGGCGGCGAGTTGCAACGAGCTGGTGTGAGAGGCCAAGGCAATTGTCAGCGGGGGCGGTTGACTTGGCTGCCGGGTTGTTTTATATTAGATTGGTTGTACTTTAGTAGTTTTTTCTTTTTTTTTTTTTTGGTGCCTTCCTAAAACTTTAAATTTAACGTTTTTATTACATACAACAACAGCAGCGTTTTTTTCTATTTTTTTTTTGTTGTGGAATATTTCCGCTTGATATGGCGAATGAATTAAAACAAAACAACAACAACAACACCAAAAACAATCAACAATAGCAGCAACAACAACAACAAAATGTTATTTTCAAAAAAAAAATAAAATAAACGAAATTATACAAAAAAAAAACGCGCACAAAACTGAAAAACGAATATTTCTCATAGCGAGAATATCGTTTACTAGACATAAAATGAAACTCAATTCAGCTGTCTGTCTGTCTCCCCGTCCGTCTGTCTTTCTCTGGCATTGTCCTTTGCCCGTCCATCCTTTTGCTTTTTGCCAGGGTTTGTCTATCTGTGTTGCGCTCGAATTCGTATTTGAATTCGTGCTGAGTGCAAGTGCATTTTTCAGCCTAAGAAAGATAACAAAAACTGCAAATACATATGCATACATACACACACATATACATACATACATACACACATACATACATACATACATACATAAATACAACTGCCACACATTGTTATATTTCGTTGCGATACAATGAAATGGGTTATCCAGTGAAACTTTTATGCTCTGGAATTAATACAATTTGGATTTACCCAGAATGAGTGATGCCTGCTGCTATACGAACAATGTGTTTTTTTGACTAAATTGCTAAATATGAAAGCATGAGCCTTTTAGCCACAGGAAAAAAAACGCTGAAATTATACCGGTTGCGTTTGCAACTACGATGGTGCAGTTGAAAAGATATCCCACATCACTATCGCACAATGTTTTCTTATCCGATATTCATAACTCATTTGTTAAAATGAAATGAAACAAAGTTGCACTTGATATGTCCTTTTTCGGGTTTCAACTTCAATTGCAGTTATTTTTATAGCGAATGCCAAAGTTAAGTAAAAACCAGCACAGAAATTTCAACCATATAAACTGACTTACATAGCCTACCTTCACCCAACGTCTTTCTGAGTGGTACCAAAGGAGGCGTGGTGAATTGAAATGTTCTTCTAAACAAAAAAATATTCTGCACTTTGTAGGGATCACTAATATTTGTGGTGATTTCACCAACTTCTTTCTGGTGATTTCTAACACTGAAATCGAAAGAGCGGTTGTTTCTATGTCACAATATACAGGGTGGCGCAATATAACGTGCATATTTAAAAAATTTGATTAAAAAATAAACACAAAAGGTACGGTTAAAATAAATCTAAGGCATTGTAGAGTAATAAATGGAGTTAATTTTTTAAAAATAACATCATCTAAATGGTGACCCTCTCTACGACGGCACTCCTCTAACCGCAAACGAAAATTATTGAAAACTTTCTTCAGTAATACTGGTATAATGGCTGCCATTTCCCCATGGATATTCTCCTTGAGCTGAACGATGTTTCTTGGATTAATACTGCAGACTTTGTGTTTGAGGTATACCCACCAAAAAAAGTCAAGAGGCGTCTGGACTACATAGGGGCCATGGGATATCACGTCTTTTCGAAATCAGTCTGCCAGGGAACATCTGCTTCACCACCGCCATGGAGTCATTTGATGTGTGACAGGTAGCTCCATCTTGTTGGAACCAAGTTCTGGAATTCACTATACTTGAACTTTCAATTTCTGGAGCCAAAAATCCGTCCAACATCTCAACATAGCGTTTCGTATTAACCGTGACGTTTTGTCCCCGCGCATTTTCGAAGAAAAAAGGACCAATTATTCCTCTGCCAGAGATTGCTGCCCATACTGTCACTTTAGGACTATGCAATGGTTTCTGGTGTTTGATTTGGAATTTTCACTGTTCCAGTAACGACAATTTTGACGGTTTACGAACCCATTCATAAGGAAATGAACCTCGTCAGAGAAAAGGATATTGTCAAAATTGGAAAATCGATTAAGCATTTCATTAGCAAATGCGAGCCTTGCTATGAAGTCAGACTCTTTCAATTCTTGTGTTAATTGCAGCTTATATGGATGCAGTTTAAGATCCAATGTTAAAACTCGTTGCAAACTTCGTCGCGATAATTGTAAGACAGAGGATCTCTTGCGAGTCGACATTTGTGGATTTCCTCGTTTTGACTCCATAACTCTCTCAACATTGTCTTCGGTCCTAGATGTTCCTGGGCGACCATTTGCTTGTGGTTTAAATGTTGAACCGGTCTCTTCTTCTTTCAAATATTTTAATTAAATTAGCACTCGGAGCTTCACTAATTCGCCGTAGTCCATATTCAGCACAATATAGTCGCCTAGTAGCAATATATGAACGAGAGTTTTCGTAAAATGCGCGCACGCAAAATGCGCGACGCTTCCCGTCGAAGTGATTCATAGCGACTTAAAATCCATGAGCTCGCCAAATTAAACTTGTAATTTGGATCATTTGAAATTATATGAAATCAAATTGATCGTGCAGAAATTACAAGTGGCAATAAATAAAAGATGAGAATTAAAATTAGTACCAATTCAAAGGAAGTTTATTTAGGCAATGAGTTGTGCTTACCAGTTGAGATCTGATTTACAAGTGATTTTTTCTCATTACAGAACTTCCGACAACAGCTAAAATCATATTTTGCAATTCAAAATTCTGTTAAATTTAGTACTTATACTCTCACTCAGTGGAGCTAAGTAACCACTGCAGGGGGCAAAAATTTGAGTTCATTCACAATGATCTCGATACAAAAGTACATTTTAATGTACAAAAAAAATAGGTTAAGGTTTATTCAGGCATCGAGTTGTGCTCCAGTGATTCACCAGTTAAGATCTGATTTACAAGTGATTTTTTCTCATTACAGAATTTCCGACAACAGTTAATTTCATATGTTATTCAATTCAAAATTCTGTTAAATTCAGTACATATACTCTCACTCAGCTGTTTATGGTTTCTCGAACATCATCGCAGCCTTAAGAGTTTATAACTTTACGAAACGATTGAGAAGTTCTACACACTACAACAAAAATGTTCTCAATGAAGAGCAAAGATCTTGAACTGAATAAAGTAGCAAAATCACTTTACGTTGGAGGTCGACAATATATTCAAAAACAAATATTTTAATTTATAGTATTTAAAACCAGTATTGACATTTGAAGTCATTTTGCAAAAAATGTACATATTTAAAAGAAATATTGATATTTGAAATAATTTTGCCAAGAATGTACCTATTAATTTCCGGCAGCACAAAACAAATTAGCCTTTTACTTTTGATGGCTCAAATACAAATTGTAAGCAATGTGGCGCCTTGAAACATATGTCTTATAAGGTTGCACACTTTTCACCAACATAATTCGAACTGTAATTCATTAATTTTGGTTTGGTAGTGGATGTGTGAAATGGAACATTTTCTTGACAAAAAAAAAACACTTTCTTTTTCGCAAAATGCGCCCTTTTTTCTATAATTTCAACTCATGACTACATCAGCAGAAAGCCAATAAAAATAAGATTCACATAAAAAAAAAATTTTAATTATCTATAATTAGCATAAAATGAGAAATTTTGTAAAACTACTCAAATTATATTTTCTCTAACTGTCCTTAACCAAAATATCTAAATTTTTTCCCCAAAAACAATCTCGACCATCGAAAAAACATTTACAGATTTCAACTCATTTATGAAATAATAAAATTTATAATACAATTTTATTCCAAGCAAAATTGTGTTGCTTCATTTTTACTAACCTCGTACCTTCTACTAGCAAACAATAACAATTGTTCAAATGTCAAACAATGACTCTTCCAATGGCGCCAAATTTAAATATTGCGTTCTTGCTGGGACACCTTTTATATTACCACACACGTTATGACGTAAACATGTTTGTTCATTCAATTACAGTGTTGGAAACCATCACAAAATGGTTAGCGTTGCCACATACAAAAGATTTCCCCCATGAAAAAGTATTGTTATAGGCCGGTGGAAGAATGTAGGTTAACATTTCAAGACTATTTTTTTTAGCAAAGCACCAGCCAGAGCAGACAGATCTACACAGTCCATTTTCGTTGGCAATATTACATGACAGATGAATGCTATTATACATTATGAGGAATACAGAAGAATTGAATTGAAAGATGCGAATCTGGAAACAGTCTGGTTAAATTACGTAATTTGTATGGGAGGTGCTAGATTTTCCCACATTTCCCACTTAGTATAGCTGATAAGAATTTAGGTAACTTCTAGAGATAACAGTGAGAAGAAAATTGTGATAAATAGGAGGTGGTATGAAAAGTCCCAGGAGGGGAGTGACAATGTTGCACTCGTTCTCCGGGCTTAGTTTACAAAACCCACGACGTGTTCCAATTTTGATTGAGATCACTACAACTATTTACGAATGAAGAGTTACAGGGAAAATTTGAATTTCGGATAATCAATCAATCTGTATGGGAAGTATTAAGAAAGGATGAAACAAAAATTTTATAAAAATTTATCACACTTATCGTGTCTACTAGCCAGCTAGGCCGAAGACCATTTCTCAACCAACCTAGAAAGTCATGAAACGTATTTGGTCAAAACACGTTTAGTACTTTAAAAGCTTCATTTTGGGTGTTATATTTTTTCCGTGCCAGGTGATGTAAACCTCTATTTCTACAGTTTATAAGCTGGTATTTTTGCGTAATGTTAAGGACTAAAATTTAAATTACTGCAGTCTACGTGTGAGAAATTATAGGAAACAATTTTAATTTGAAGTGTAGGTCAATTTTTATGGATGCAATCTTTTCATGGTAAAAGTATTCCAAACTCGAGCACATTTCGGTGTAGTTGATTGCAAATAAGTCCGATTGTTCGCACCTAAAATGAAAATATGTCTTGGTTTACGAATATTTGTACATATATAATCATATATAATCTGGCAAAATATTAGTTATGCCAAGTTTTAAGGAGTTTCATAATAGTTTATGATTGCTATAGTGTCTACCATGCAGTCAGCACCTTAAACGTCCCCTTCTGCATGTTACGGTCTTCCTAATATCACATACATATATCTCCATTCCTCTAAGTAGTACGAAATTTTCAGAGTTTCAAACCTGATATTTTTCCGACAATATAATGTGTAATGAGGCATTGTTATTCTAATTGAAGGCTGTAGTAAAACGTATCTTTCGTTATGAGTATAAGCGAAATCAGTCAACGCTAGTTAACGTTGGAAAGGCAACATTTCGTACTCAAAAGACTAGTCAGACAGTTTTGTGGTTACTTGACTCAGTATTGTTTCAGCCCGCCTCAAAAATGAACATCAGCAAAGAGAATGTACGAGTATTTTACACTTTTTCTTCGATAAAGGCGAAAACGTAGGCCAGGTGGTGACTGCAAATGTGAATACTATTAATGTACTGATACTGTAGCCGATCACGTTCAAATTCGGTTTTGTCGATTCCGTAATTCCAGTAATTTTGATGTCAACTGTCAATGGAGACCGTTATTTAAAGATGTTGAAGAAGTTTTTTTACCCAGAATTGTGCACAAGCAGACCGAATAATCGCAAATATTCATCCAATGAATATCCCAAACAAATTAATATCCAGAAACTCCACTTCCTGCTATCGCCCAAAGTCACCTGACCTGACTACACCAGACATTTTTATGGGGTTATATCAAGTAAGAGGTGTACACAACAAAACCAAGAAATTCGACTGAATGAAATCAGTGAATTAAGACAATGAAGGCGATCCAGCAATAAAAAATAATTTTTCGATCAGTCACATATGCCTGAACGAGATCATTTACGGTCTACCATCTTCAAAACCACAAAAACTTAAAACAAAATTGAATTTCCTATACAGTAAAAAAAAATTGAAATACATTAATTAAAAACAAGTTATTTGAATTTCTTATTGTAGTGCAATCGTTGCGCCACCCTGTAGTAAAATGCATTTTACATGTGAAAGAAAAATATCACATTTGGAAAATGCCCAAAAAGGTGATATCACCTATAACCCACTGTCGTACTATATTGTGGTGTTACAGTAGATGATTCTGGCAGAAAAAATCCGCCAAAAACTGTACCTTCCTTCCCTTTACCGTCCTTTGGCCAAAACGTCCCCCAAAAAAAAAGAGATGTATCCCTGAGGTTGGTAACAACCTGTTAAAGCCATATATTGGAAAAATAATAGATTTTTATTTAGTATACGAGAGTGGTCCCAAAACTAGCCGACCTGACATATGGATAATGCCAATAATCAGAAAACATTATTTTCATGAGAAGTGGCAACTTTATGAAAGACATTTTTTAAGTTTCAAGGCGCCACGTTGGTTAGTATTTTTATATAAGCCATTAACGACCTCAGTGAATTTGTAAACATGAACAAAATTGGTCGCAGTTTTGTAGTTCGATATTTCCATTTAAAAGGTCTCAGTCCAGCCAATACTAAAGCCGAGTTAGATTGCACTCTGGGGGAGTCTACTCCTTAGTTTACGACTGTAAAATATTGGGTAGCAGAGTTTAAACGAGGCCGTGCGAGCTGCCAAGACGAACATGGTAGTGGTCAGCCAATTGTGGTGTTCACGCCGGATACGGTTAAGAAAATGCACAAAATAGTATTGGACGATCGTCTGAATTGGCTGAAGGTGCGTGAACTAGCCGAAATGATAGGCATACATCGTATATTGACCAAAGATTTGAAGATGCGAAAGTTGAGCGCCAAATGGGTGCCGCGGTTTCTTTCAATAGAACAAAAACAGTGTCGTGAAGATGTTTCAGTAGAGTGTTCGGCGATGTTGCATTAAAGCCGAATTTTATACCATCGATGAGACATGGGTCCACCATTTCACTCATCCAAAGAAGACAGACACGGTTCCATCTGCAGGCAAGGTCATGGCGTCTGAGTTTTAGGATGCGCATGGGATTATTTTTATTCAGAGAGGAAAAAACCATCAATGACGAATATTTTGCTAATTTATTTAGCAGGTGAAGTTATGGAAAAAGACCGCTTTAGGCGAAAAGAAAGTGTTGTTTCATCAAAATGAATGAATTAAAGTTCGAATTGCTTCATCATACACCTTATTTGCCCAACTTGAAAAAATGGCTCGGTGGTAAAAGATGTGGCAACAATAAGAAGGTGGAGTTTGACGTTGATGGCTATTTTAAGGAGTTTGATAACTCTTACTATAAACAGGGTATAAAAGCTATTGAATATCGCTGAAAAAATTCCTTCGAGCTAAAAGGACATTATGTCGAAAAACAAAAAAATATCCAATTTTGTTGTTAAGTCGACTGGTTTTGGGACCGTCCTCGTACATTAGGGTGTAGTTAATGTATCTTTGTTGCAATAGACAACTCTTCGTAAATACCGCCTGATATACTGATATATAATACAGCCCCCTTTTATGCGTATAGATTAGAATTAATTTCAAAACATTTTACTGGGTGTGGGTGCGGAACAGCTGTGGATTGCAAATATATTTTTTTTTTTGCGTCCTGCACCCTCATTTATTTTTGGGTTGGAAAAGACCTTATTCTTCTCTTCAATTCTGCTCTCGTTCTTGTTTTTGATTTGGTTTCTTTTTTTTTTTGGGCTTTCTTTACTTGGAGTTGTAGAGAAAATAACCAAAAAGCAAATAACAACTATGTATCTTATGGACTCGAAGTACTTTCTTGATATGATGACTCCGGTTCCTTCTATGAATGAACGCAGTCGACAGGCAACCAGGCACGAGAAAGCATAAAGGGTGATATAAACAACAACATCAACATCGCACAACGGCTGGAACAACACGTTGGGAAAAATTCACGTAATGAAGTGCACTCGTTTGGAAATGTCGCAACCAAAGAAGACAGACATACAGACAGACAGACAGGAAAACGGACGGACATGTATTTCTTAGCGCGGACTATCGTAGGCAGACAAACTGTTATGTCGAAATTTACAACATTTACGAGGAATATAACCGTTGATTTTTCCCTCGTTCTTTCCCAACGTCATCAACGTTTTCGTCTACTTTCTTTTTTCTTTTTCTAAAAATAAAATACACTATTTGCGAAAAAAAAAGAGTCCGGCGATATCTTGATAGAAGTATGAAGCAATTTTCGTGTATATTTTTTGGGTGTTATGTACGAGTATACGTACGGGTTTGGCTGTCTGTCTATCTGACATTTTTTGGAATCAAATACAACTAAATGCATTTAGGCCTATTGTATGGAAGGACTATGTCAACATCCTTACATACCCTTCCAAGTATGTATGTTGTATTTACAATCGTACCTTAACACATGTGTTTGTATAGCTTGTTTAAGTTCCGTAGAGTTTTGTAATTCAGGGTGACATTTTGGTGATTTAAATGCAAATGTTGAAAAATGTTTAAAGTAATAAAATTGTCTGGAATTTTGTTACGAATAAGCGGAGACCCTTCGCTCAGTCGTTCTTCGCTCCTCAATGATTATGTACAACATATACTTATTGTATTCTACGCTCGAAAAGGGGAATAGTTTACCGCCATTTAATATAAATTAGGTTTCCTCTTTTTTTTTTGGGATCTAATAGTGCCATTAGTCTTGCGGAAAGTTTTTGCTTGCTGTGATTTAAGAATCTATGTTTTCCATTATACCGCATGCCACAAAATAAATAAATAATACTAAATACCAAATGTATATATATATATATGTTTTTAAACAATTGCTAAGCTTAAAAAGGTTTTGTTATTTTTTAATCACTGAAATAAATTCAAATTAGAAAACATTTTTCTTTGCCCGAGTATGTATGTATATATTATAGCTAAATGGAAATAGAAAATAGTTTTTGGCCGAAAACTCTTTTCCACATTAAACATAGAGATAAATAATTTTAACCATTCCGTAAGAGCTATTGGGTTGCCGGGAATTGGCCTGTAAAACGTAAAATATTTATTACAAATTCAAATTTATTGTATTGATTTGACACCAAGCCCAATTCCCATGTAAAATACATATAAGCCAACGAATAATCCAAACATGAAAACATTTTTCAAAAGCATTTTCCAAAAAAAGAAAAATCCTCTTCCTGCTACGAAATTTTTTTTACGAAGACGGCCCTAAAACTAGTCGACCTAACAAAAAAGACACAAGAAGTTGGGAAAAATTTTCATTATTTTTCAACACAATCTTCTTCCAACTCGATACTCTGTTTCAAGCGATGTTCAATAGCTTCGATACCCTGTTTATAGTAATAACTGTCAAACTCTTTAAAATCGCCATCAACCGCAGACTTCACACCTCTTCATTGTTGGCAAATCTTTTACCACCGAGTCATTTTTCAAGAATGGAAATAGGAAGTAAACAAGGTGAGGAAAAAGGTGAGTGATGAAGCAATTCGAACTTTAGTTCATTAATTTAGACCATCGCAATAGTGGATGTGTGAACTGGAACATTGTCTCGATGAAACAACACTTTATTTTTTCCCCAAATGCGACCTTTTTCCATGATTTCATCATCTTAACGCTGCAATAAATTAGCATAACATTCGTCGTTGATGTTTTTTGCTTTCTGTAGGATAATCAATAAAAATAATCCTATGCGCATGCCAAAAACAACAGAGGCCATGACCTTGCCAGTACATGGAACCATATTTGATTTCTTTGGACACGATTTTCCCATTCCGGTCCACTGCTTTGAGTGTTCCTTTGACTTAGGTGTGAAGTGATGGATCCATGTCTTGTTCATGGTTATAGATTGATGCAATAATTCGGCTTTACTGCGATGAAACGTAGCCAAACACTCTACTGAAACATCTTCACGACGCTATTTTTGCCCTATTAAAAGCATACACGGCACCCACCTTCCGTCAATATAGGATATGTAGCACTTTTTGAAAAGCCTATCATTTCAGCTAGCTCAAGCACCTTCAGCCGATTGAAGCGATCATTCAATAACATTTTGCAGATTTTTCTAAACGTGTCTAACGTGGACACTTCAATTGGTTGACCATTACGGTGTTCGTTTTGACAGCTCGTACGGCCACGTTTAAACTCTGCTACCCAATATTTTACAGTCATAAATGAAGGAGCATACTACCTCATAGTAGAATCTACCTCGGCTTTAATATTGGTTGGACTGAGACCTTTCAATAGGAATTATTGAATGACACAGCCGAAAAAAATTTTTCTAAAAATTTACTTAGATTGTTTATTTTCTATGGCATAAATACAAATTCTAAACAACGTGACACCTTGAAACTTAAAACTTTTTTCGAAATTCAAAACTTCGAGACATTTTTACAAATTTTTTTCAACCTACTGGCTCCATCTCTATGTCTGGTGGGCTAGTTTTGGAACCGCCCCCGAATGTTTTCTTAACGCTGAAAACGGTAGCCTGAAGTAATAATTTGGGGTTTAGAAAAAGAAAATAAGTTAGCCGGAGTTATATAAGGCGATTACGGTGGCTGTTCGATGATGCTATGAACGAATTTCTAGCAAGCAATTAAATTATGATAGCCTAATGAGACGGTGAATTATCATAATGCAAAATCCATGAGTTTCCGTTTCACAAATCTGACCTTTTTTGATCAGATAATACTCTTTATTTATAGTTTGACAAGAATTCGCAGTGCACAGCGCAACACGTTACTCAAAGAAATCAGTCAAAATTACTTCCACATTTGATCGACTTTGACTTTTTTGATTTCAGCTCATTTGAAAGGCGTCTTTCTGAAGCTTATTAACTGGTTTACACATCAAGCTCATAAACCCATATCTCGCTACCGATTTTAGGAAGTTTTAGTAACATGGATTAGAATAGGCTTGTTCGGGTACGTCTTTGTCGGCCTTTACGCTATTGAGTTTTGGAAGAAATTTAGATCTTTCGCAACTAGTCTAGCCGCTACGCATTACATACCCAAGCAATCGTGTAAAATGGTATGAACTGATTCGTGAGACACAGAAGCTGCAGCAACTATAGGGTTATCCATTTTTCGTTTTCAAGTAAAATAAAATAAAACTATGTACGTAAGCTATGATTTCGATGAAACTATTATTTCATTACAATGCTTGGACCTTGCCATTATTTACGAAATACAATGTCATTTAAATGCCCTGCTCTGGATTGTTCACAGCAGTGGATCCTTTTGAGGTAGTTTTCAACAAAATACGGCCCAATGACACCTCCAGACCGTAATGTGCACCGAACAGTCACTTTTGCCGGTTGCAAATGTCTTTTCCACAATCACTTCCGGGTTCTCCGAGCCCCATACGTGACAATTTTGCTTGCTAACGTAACCACCGAGTGAGAAATGAGCTTCATCGGTGAATAAAATTTTGTTCGATTGAAAGCTTACGTTTGAATCACCACTTCTGTAGTAAGTTTTAACTATTTTTATGGGTTCTTCAGTTGTTAGACGATTCATATTCGTAACTGGTAAACCCTTCACTAAATAAATATCACTTCAGATGACAGATATTTAACGGCTGACAGCCTTACCAGACCGACGGTTTAGAAAACACTAAATGAATAACTCTATACATCTCTCAAACTCAAATAATGATTTCCACAGCCCACTTCCTTAATTCTACTCAAAATCTTCCACCTCATTACGGCACTAAGCCTTCTAAAACTTTCCCTGCGAAATTCCTTTTGTAATACAAAATTTGAGACAAATTCCTTGATCGCAATTTTTGTCCATTGTTGAATTTGCTAAACGTACTTGATTTTAAATTCCACAAATTGGTCATTTTGTGTGTAGGATAAAAGGAGGAATGTGACGATACTCTATATTTTCATTCAAACCTTAATTCATCAAAAGCATGATTCATGCCAAATTTGATTCGATTCAGGGTAATTGCTTGAAATATGTGAAGCTAAGGATATTTGGTTTAAATCGATCATTTGTAGGGAAGTACCAAAGGGGCATGTTTACTGGGTAGATTTTCCTTAATGAATATGAGAAAAATAAATCTAGACCACTGCAGCCAACTATTTAGAAAATGCAAAGTAAAGATAGAATTTCGGGAAATCGGATAATTTGTATTGTAATTTAACACACTATTTTGACAAATGCTCAACGATTACCAAATTTGACTCAATTTAGTGCAACTAAATTAAATATATGGGCCTAAGAACATATGACTTTGAAAGGTCATTTGTATGAGAGATACCAAAAGGGAAGCGATTAATAGAGCGTTTTTTCACATTCTGCCAAGCATTATAAACTAATTCAATTGACAAAAATTTACGAATGAGGAATTACAGGTAAATAATTGAATTTCGAAAAATGAGTGATTTTGTATGTGGGGTACAGGTGGACATCACTCAATATGTTCTGTTAACAATCCCCGGCTATCATATGAAAAAATGTGTAAACTTTTGAGGGTATTCGTAGAGATTTATGACAGCTATCCTATGTATCAGCAAGCCAAACAGACGAACATCGCTCAAACGACTTTAAAAGACATGAATCGTATTTAGTTGAAAGCTAATTAGTACTCTGCATGCTTTCTTTTACATTTTTGACATATAAAATTATATATACCTCCATTTCTCTAGGTGAATGTACATATATAACTAATACATAAATTTTAGTCAGGTGAACTGACTTCCATATACCTTCTTTTTGTGTTGCTGCAAAAATACTCTGAATTAAAGATAAATAACAGAAGCAAAATTTTAAGTATTTAAAATTTTCCGTTTGGGAAACGTTCAAGGACCGACATTTGGTAAATCGGCCAAATG